>PVKS010026739.1:0-28312 GCA_004027875.1 Aplodontia rufa
TAGGAGCCTGCTGCTGTCCTGAGAGTACCTAGGACGTCTGGAAAACTTTCTAGCCTTTTGTGCAATTAAGGCTTTGACCTTTTACCCGATTTCATGCCGCTGTTTTTATGCTTCCATTAAGAGATCAGAGGCCAACAGCCAAAAACGTCTCTTCAATTTTAAGAAGTAATTATACAGGTACGTGTATGTTTTTCCCTCTGGTCCCCTGCAATGCATGCTGCTCTGCAGCCTGGGGCAAGGGCCCGTCCTCCATTTCCTCCTCCTGGACAGCAAGTTCCCAGCACCACCCACTGCACCTACCACCCATCTCCTAGCCCAGCCCCAAAGCCCATCCAGCCCACAGCATGCACAAGGTGGAGCTGACAGGCGGCCTGTGGGACCTGGCCATCCAGCCCGCTCAGCCTTACCGATCCGTCATCAAGGTCTCTGTGCTCTCTTGCCGTTTGACCCGGGGAGGTGCTGGTCTTGCACTGCCAGGCCGAGGTATTCTTCTGAACCCGAACAGTGGAAAATCAAAAGAGGGATATGAACCACGGAACATTTCACACTGGACAAAGGAAACCCCAGGTTACGGTTAACACTGATTCCCATGTGGACAGGCAGGCAACTCCCCAGATCCCTGCAGTGTCTACACACAGTCACACAACTAAAGTGAGAAGGACGTAAGGCCACTCCTGCCTTCTCTGCACATGCAATTCAGCCTGCAAACAGCCCCACAGCAGCACCCCAGGGGTGCCCACTCTTCTAGAGCACAGAGGCAAGCACACACCTGACACCGGAGCACAGCTCACTTGGGGCGTCTGAGCTCTGGGATACCTCGGATTTATCTTGGCCAGAAGGTCCAGCCTCTCCTTCTACACAGATGACAATCCAACCAGCAATTTCAGAGAAAGAAACACAAAGAACGAATGATATTTAATTCAATATTGATTAACATGCATGACTCAAAAATAAGTATTAATTCAAACGTATTTGGAAAGACAGCACACAATTGCAACAGAAATGAGCTACGTTTCACCACATTTTGATGAAGATAAAACATTGATGATATCTAAATTTAGTGAAGATTTGGGGATATGAGTCGCTGGAACTCAAAATGCAAACTGGCTCAGTTTCTCAAGAAATAAAATTCGAAAGGTAGGTTGATCTACTCAGCAGTGTAACTTAAAAGAAATACAAACTTAGAAAAGAAATGGACATGCAAACATACATGTGTCAGGATGCTCACCCCGTGTCACTGAGAGAGGGGCCTGGGTAAACTGTGACTGTCACATGCCGGGCCCTTTTGTGGAAAACGGGGTCATGATATAACGCACAGTAACATCTGACAGCTAGGTACACACTTACAGGGCCTCAGAAGGATGCTAAGTTACAAACAACGGAATTTACAGGGCTTTTCATTTCCACCTTCATGTTTCTCTTCATTTTTAAAATGTCCTGCATTTGGTTATATACTATATTATTTCCATAATCTGAACAGGTCTTATTCACATTGGTAAAAGACGATTTAATCAGCAGCTACAAACCAAAACTACTAACATAAATTTACTCCATTAGGTAAAGTAAAAGAAACTTACACTTTAAAAAGTAGTAAAAACATCAAAATTTGAAAATTGGGAATATACTTTTAAAAATCCTGAAATATATTCTTTTCAGGAGAAACCTCCACCACATGTGATCCACGTGGAAATGAAAGTACATGAACTGAATCTCAAGGTGAAGCAGTGTTTGGATGTTAAAGGCCTGGCCCCTGCACGGCTGTCCTGGGAGGTGGTGGAGGCTGAGTTGGGGCCTAGCGGGGGGACTTCCAGCCACTGGGGACCTGTCCTTAAAGGGGCCTGTGTGACCCTGGGCTCTTCTTTTCTCTGTCTCTGCTTCTCGGCTACAAGGTGAGCGCCTCTGCTCCCCTGTGAGCTTCTGCAACACCAGGGACAACCTTTCCTCTTCATAACTTGGTCACTCTCTCAAGGATCTGTCTTAGTGACAGAAGGGTGGTGAGCACAATTGATGACACCGAGAGACCCTCTAGACCCTCACAGTGAGCCACATTCGCCACACAGTCTGTGGAGCAGACCTGCTCGTTTTCACCTACACACACGCTCGCCAAGCACTCGCCAAGCCATTCTCACCTGCGTCGCCGATGGAGCCACCTAAAAGAAAGCACACGAGAAAATTAACGTTTGCATTAGTCTACCTCGAGTACTAAGCACCTATACGGAGTCAGAGAAGCAGCAGCTCACGCCCCTTTCCCAGGACCCTGTTGCCAGTGTGTATTTCAACTATGAGTCATAAAATGTCACCCCATGAAAACCGGAAGCAGGGATGTGAAGTATATTTCAGAGCGAAGTGAAACAAACTATAGAGCCCGGAAGCCCTGGGCCCCAGAGCACCTGGGGACAGGGCAACAGCTCTGACAGGGCAGACCTACCTCCCAGGCCACGTGCAAGACTCAATGGCTCCGAATGAGTTCGGCCACCTCATGGAACAGATCATAGGCCTCCCACCAGCTCCTAGAGATCACCTGCCACAGCCACCTCTGTACTTTCACCAGGGTAACTTCAAATGCTGTCCCTGAGGACCCATGGCCCAGGCAGCCCTGGGCAAGCGAACAGTAGTACCACAGGGCAGGGAGGGGTGCACATGAAGGCCAACAGCAGGTGCATCTCCAAGACAGCCAAGGATGTCAGGCTGGGGAGAGGAATGAACAATGCAGGGCCCAGCCACATAGAAGCCAGACCCTTCGCAGGGTGGAAGTGCTCCTGGGCCACCTCGGCTCTGTTTCCCTCAGGACTTCCTGGGACACCACAGTCTAAGAGCCCCTATAGAAGGTGCTTCTGGGCAGGGAGGCAAGCTTGGGGACCAGTGGGAGCTGGAAGCGCTCTAGACCCTATCTGTGTTGAACCAAGAGGCTGCAGAGGCCACACCCCAAGGTGATACAGTAGAGGAGGTGACAGGTGCCTGGAGAGCAGGGCTCCATTGTGAAGGTGTGATCAAGCAGGGATGCTGGTGGCAGTCTCGGGGGCTTAGTGTGTGGACAAGGGTGGGAGTGGGGCTGGGATCAACCCCAAGGGCAGGGCTGCTGAGGACAAGGGCAGGTGCAGCCTGGACAGGAGCTCTGCGCAGAGACCAGCCCCAGTCCTCACATGATCAGGGCCAAGGAGACTAAGTCCCTGCATTCACCGCACTCGGCGAGGTTTCTGCAAGGTGGGCACCTATGCCATGAGGGCAGCGCGCACAGTGAGCTGCCCATTCACACATAGTCCCCAGCCAGTAGACACCTCCAGACCCTGTCCCTGGGGCCCAAGGCACCATCCATACAGAGGCCTCTCCCTGCCGCTGCTCCTGCAGGCTGGGCCCTGCCCTGCAGGCTGGGCCTTTCTCTCCTCTCTGCAGGCTGCGCCCTGTCCTGCAGGCTGGGACTTTCTCTCCTCTCTGCAGGCTGGGTCTTTCTCTCCTCTCTGCAGACTGCACCCTGTCCTGCAGGCTGGGCCTTTCTCTCCTTTCTGCCCTTCTCTCAGGCTCTCCCAGACCTCAGCAGCACCACGTGCTCCTCAAGACCCCGGTGGCCTCCCTCTCCCTCACATGGCCACATGAGGGCTGGCAGGACCCACGGCCCCTCATGCCCCTCCGTGTGCAGCAGCCAGGTCGCCTGAGCTCCTGCCCCAATCCCCCACAGTGGCACAGGTTGCCCACAGCCCCTTCCACCTGTGATTCCTCCAGCGTCTCTGCAGCCTTACGTCACCCCTGCAGCACAGAGGATACTCTGCCTCACTGGGCTACACACCCCCACCTCAGGCCCTCACACGTTTGGTGAACACACAGAGGCCCGCATCCGGTCGCCCCATCCCAGCTCAGCTGCTGCCCGTACAAGTGTATTCTACCACGACTCTCTCTAACCTGTGAAAAATTAGTGGAAAGCAGAATCACAACTTGAGACACTGGAAGACCAGCGGACAGAAAACCATGAGAGCTACCACACTCTGGCTGGCTGATCCCTCTCTGAACACGAGGCCAGCAGGTGGCACTCGCCAAGCAGTGGCCCTGAAGCCTGTCCCATGCTTCACTTGCTGTGGCCTCAGAGTCACGAGTGCTGCCCCTGATCTCACAGGAGGCACTCGGTGAGCAGAGGACGCCTCCCGTCACCAGCAACACCCCCAGTCTCTTCAGGTTTGTGGGAAGAGGCCACGCAGAGCCCAGGAAAGAGCTCAGGCTGGAATGCACCAGCCTGGCAGTGGCCACTCTGGGCACCATCTCCCCGCGCCAGCAAGGTGTGGACGGGGCTGTTCTTACCTTTCTGCTTTACTGCTGGGTCTGGCTCAATGTTCTCACGCCACAGACTAGCAGAGTTTTCATCTGAAATACTAGTGGAGTTAGTATTGGCTTCTTCGGTTTCTGACATAAAACAGTTTAAAATTGGTCAGACTACAGGGCTCGTGACTGGTGGCATCCCTAACCCTCTCAGTCAGGGCTGCCCAGAGCTTGCTGACGCACCCACCTTCGTAAACACGGCACGTTTACAGAGGACGGAGCAAGGCAGCTTTGAAAGCACACATCACAACGTTCCTCCTGAACTTGTGGCTCTGGGATTAAGGCATCAGAGTATGAGCAGGCTCCTCCTGGGCCCCCTGAGGCAAGAGGGAAGCTTGGGCCCTCCCAGGGAGGCAGCCTGGCCTCCGTCTCCACTTGCAGGACCACTGGGACTTGACCAGGCTCTGCTGGCTCCTGTCACGACCAGGCCTGGGAGCTGGGGGGCCTCAGGAAAGCAGGAGGAAAAGCAAGCCCTGGCACAGGGCACTGTCCTACACATGCTGAGCAACCCCAGATAGGCGTGTACAGATTACTGTGAAAGCAGACTAACACCCGAGAATCAAAATGCTCCCACTGAGAACAAAAAGGACATGGGAGGCGCTGGGGAGCACAGGACTGAAAAGCTGACCATAACAATAACCAGGGAAGAAATCAGAGGGGCAGAAACAAGAGATTACACCATACAGATCATACTCAAGCAGCAGAAACAGACCACCACTTTCTTTAATACACAACTGGAGGGGCCAGAGCCGTGGCTCAGCGGTTACGGTGCTTGCCTGGCATGCGCAAGGACACAAGTTCAAACCTCAGCACCACGTACACAACTGAGTGTCGGAGAAACAAAGGCCAGATGAAAAGATAAATAAAATTGATTCTCTTTCTCTCTCTCCCTCTCTCTTAAATAAAAGAAAAAGATGCTGACTTAAACAGGCCAAGTAAAACAGCTAATTACCTATGATATTTCCTAAAGGACAGCCAGATGAACATGAAATATTAAGATCCAAATATAAATATAAGCTTGGAAGTTGTAGATTATCAATTTTAGAACAAAGCATTCTAATAAACGTTACGTTGTCCTTTACTTTTTTATTTCAAGACAGGCTTTCACTAAGTTGTTGAGGCTGGCCTCAAACAAGCAATCCGCCTGCCTCAGCCTCCCAAGTTGCTGGGATTACAGACATGTGCCACTGGGCAAACATTTTCTATATTCTATAAATCCCAGGATCAGAATAGGTAGATGTAAATACATTACCTTCTGTCTGAAGTTCAAGGAGACCAATGATACTTGGAACAATTTCATCTTTTCCTAGTTCTGGTAAATTCTGAAATAAACTTTACTAAACCCCAAGTTCACACAGACACAAAAGACATAAGAACAGGCTATATACTCACTAAAAACATTATAACCAATTCTTACTCAGAAAGGGCAGATCAACCACGTTTGTTGAATAGCTTTATTTTTTTAAATTTTTTTTTATTAGTGCATTATAGCTTTACAGAATGTTGGGATTAGTTGTCACGGATTCCTAAATGCACACAATGCAGCAATACAATTTGTTCAGTATCCCCCCCACATCCCTCCTCTTCCCGTGCCCTGATCCCTTGCCTTTCTTCTTGAATAGCTCTATTTAAGACTAAAATTATGCACGTATTAAGAAACTAACATTACCATGTGTGGCAAAACAAGGCCTAGGCACAGTCTGCTATTTGGAACTACCTGGTAAAAAGGGACCTCGCGGGGGAAGACTTGGACCTCAGCACCAGACTTCCTAAGTTCAGACCCCAGCACTGCCACCCACACACACCTGGCAGCCCGAGGTGCAGCTCACCCTCTCCCGTGGAGATGGTCTAAGTGACTGTCCGGAGGGGCAGGGAGCAAAGCCCAGTGCACAGAGCAAGCATCGAGCATGCGCAACAAGGCCAAGCTTATGGGTGACGGATGACTTGACCTAGAGGAGCACAGCTGCCCTCCATGTGTTGTTCAGAGATAAGAAACTGAAGGTTATTCTGACCAAGCGAGGTGTGGCTCCCTACTTTGGTTGTCTGGATCAAGTGTGGTGTGGCCCAGTAGATGGGCGTGAATCCAACTCTGAAAAATGTATAAAAAGAGAAAGCCAAAGGCAAGCAGCAGACGGACGCGCCAGGCACGGTCCGGTCCGTCGGTGAAGACACCACGGAGGAGATTCCACCAAGGACTTCTCTCGGCTAAGAACTGCTGACTCTCCCAGACGACTCAGCCTAGGGCTTTCACCTGACAGACGGTGACTCCACCCACCCTCCACCCATGGACTGCGCCCTGGACTATGACCCACGCTGGTAAATACAGAGTGGAGACACTTCTCTGAATGGACTCCTCGCCCATCGAACTCACACGTGAACTCGGCTTGCCGCTGACTACTTGATGACTATGTTAGACACTCCACACAGAGACTGACCTAATACTTGTGTGGGGTGAATCATTACTAAGTAATTGATAATTGATCACTGAGAGTATGTAACTGATAGTTGATAATTAAGAGTGTATACTAGAGAGTGTGTAATAACCTGAACGTGTGACTGTTATGTCTGACAGTTGAATTAAGGCCCTTAAATAAAGAGATTTAAAATTAATGAACTTGCCTAATTGTGTCCTCCATATCTCACGGCACTACTAGTTGCTGTGCTTGAGGCCTTGCTAAGTTTACGTCACCACTGCCAAGGGGGACGGGCCATAACATCCACAGTCTTGCGAAGCTCGACCCCTACTGGGGTCTTGAGAAGTCTCACTCGTGACAGTTGAAGAAGTCAGCTAAAACACCAAGTGGCGATATGAGATTGGAAACAAAGTATGCACAGATTAATCAGAACATCACAGGGACTGACGGGTTTCCCTGCACCTTAGTGATCATATATATAGTCTTAACAGTAGTAGCACATTACCATTACTGCACTACATGGTTTAAATATGCTAATGATCTGAGAGACAAACTTAACCAGACTATACCATTCCCACTTGAATATATACAGAATTATACACTTTGTATATGTGACCACTTCCACCATAAGAAAACTCAATGAATTGGATAGAGAAAAGATTATATAACAAATTAGAAACAGAGCTAGGGAAAACAGGACAGAACATTCACCAGTCTACATCACTTGGTATATATATATGAGGAAAAGGTGAAGTTTCTAATATTCCTTCTTCACCATGCAGGCAGTTCAACTATTTAACCAACAAAAACACGGAAAGGGGCTGACACCTAACTCAGCACGGAAAGGAGTTGAGGATGAATTATGCAAGAAAGGCTTCCAAAATAAAACAGCAGAATTGTATGGAACAAAACCATGCCAAGTAAGAGACAGGGTCCAATAGCAAAGAAGGCAGAAATACCCAGTGTTTTATTGAGAACAATGGAAACACTTGACAGTGACCTATCAAGAGGCTGATCTCTTGATAACATAACAAATTACAACAATCATTACAAAATTGAAAATACCATCAGCCATATACACACATGTAGATGATATTTTAACTACAAATGATTCATTAGAATCCATAAAAAAGGACACAGAAGTAGTAGTGAATCAGGTAACAAAAGCAGGCTAGACGATAAACAAGGATAAAATATCAGGACCAGCAACACAGGCTAGATTTTTAGGTATTGATATATCATCAACAGGACCAAAAATCCCAGAAACAGTAATTAATAAATTAGCAAATCTATCAGCACCTAAAACTAAAAAAGAAGCACAATAATTGATTAAGAGCATTTGGCTACTGGAGGAATCACATTCCCTCATTACAAATTATATTGAAACCCACTTATGAAGTAATCAGGAAGGCTAAAGATTTTGAATGGTCCAACCCACAAAAGGCATTCAACCTGTTAAAAACACATATTGTAGAATACTCACACCTAGCAAGCATCCCAGACTCAATAACTGTAGATGTAGTCTATGCATATGGATACGGAAACTGGGGAATATACACAAAAGAGGCACAACCAATAGGATTTCATTGCAAAAAATCTCCATATTCAGAACACAAATGCTCACTAATGGAAAAGACAGCATGGAATGCAACAGAAGCTTTAAAACAAACAAGCACCTTCCCCACAATAAAACATGTACAACTAAGAACACCCACATCTCTAAAGAACTGGGTGACTTCAACCCCAACAGACACAAGAGGGTTAGCTGGGAATGATAAGGTATTGTTTGGTTATGGTATCTAAAACAATTTATAACAGAAAAAAATAAAATACAAGCATATAAACTCACAGAGATTGTAGCTGATACACCTATGGTAGCAATACCTAAAATGCCAAAACTACAGATAACATAACCAAAACCCATAGGACTATGGGGACCAGAATTATCACCTTCATTAACAAATGCAGCTTACAGATGGAAGCTCCAATATAGAAAATAAGGTAAGACGATGGAAAGCAGCAGCACATCACCCTAAGACAGGAACAACTATAACAAAGTCAGGAGCATCCAAATCAGTGCAACATGCAGAGCTAGCCACAGAAAAGTCTACAGCGTGGGAAGAAGAGGAGACTCCACTCTCCACAGACCATGGCGCGAAGCTAACAGAACAGCACTGCGGTCTGGAAAATGGAAACCTACTCACTTACAGATAAATGCTAAAGATACATGGTCAAGAGAAATATGACATCGGTATTTCAGGCAGCTGACAAAATAAAAATATTGGTATCACATGTTAGTGCACACACTCAAACAAGACCCCGAGAGTTCTCAATGACACAGTGGATAAACTATCCAAAACACAGGCAATAAAATTACATAGGATATGGTCTTCAGAACCCAACTCAGACACCAAATTGCTGCTAAAAGGTAAATGGACAACAAGCACACTTAAAAAACAAGATGTGACAGACAGGACACACAGGAACCCATGCAACATATCAGTGGTTCCTGAAGAGGAATATTAAGGTCACATGGAACCAGGTGAAAAAATGCCCTAGTTGTCCTGAACAAAAAATAAAATTTAATTTTCGAGCAGAACCAATGCAGGACCATTATAGAAATTTTAATTATAGATTACAGATTGATTACATAGGACCAACAAAATTACTACAAAATAAATATGCAGTAACATTAATTGACACCACTACAGGACTAGCAAAAGCAAGAACAGCCAATAACCAACACAACAGGAAGTAATAAATACTGCATTGGACTGGTGCCTATCTTATGGGACACCACATATCAGAATCAGATCAAGGCTCACACTTCACAGGACAAAGTGTATAAAAAGTAGCCAGACTTTGGCAATAATATGGGACTTCCATTTAAGCTATAAACCTACTGCTGCAGGTTATATAGAAAGAGTCAATGGCATGTTAAAATAAGAATTAGAAACTACAGAAGAAATGTAAATAGAAAATTATTACTAGCCATCTATAACTTAAACAACAGACTCAGACAGAATAGAGAATCACCTGCCCAGGAAGCAATAAAAAATCAGACAGCATGGAATACAAAACAACAAGTAGGAAAGGATGCTGTATTACCACATAAAATCCCACATAAGGAGAAGAAATGATGCAACTATAGTAGAAGAAGACAGTTGCACAAGGGACAAAATACAGTATGGATAAGCTCAGGAAAAGGAGATTTAGCACTGACCAAAATTAAAGACATATCCCGAATATTTCCAATCTCGATCTTTTCAGAGATTGTATACCTCGCCTCTGTGCCTACTACTGTCTATCAACCTCTCTTTTCTATCTTCCAACACTGGACTCTCCATCACCCCTACTAACACAAGCTAGACGCCACCACATAGAACAATCCTTACAACACTTGATAGAATATATTGATATAAAAAGACTGCCAGACAAAGATACAAATATTTTAGATATAACAGAATAATAGCAAAAAAAAAAAACATTTTTCTCTCAATACCAATATTGCTACCATAGATTAATATACAGAGACTATTGCATTGACTTCTATAAAGCTACTGCTCAGTTCAGCCTTTTGATCAGAGATACACTAGAAGACATTGATAACACCAACATCTTAGATTCTAACCCACTCAGATGCTTTGCTATGGACCTCTACAGAAATGTCACATCGCAATCAGCACACTATGTCTTTTATTTAAAAGAATCAATTGAGTCCACAAAACACATACACTCCATGACATTAGGGAAAAAACAAACCACATATCAGATAATAACATTAGATTCTGAATCTTCATTTACATGTAAAGTAACCACTGACTTGAAAGTACTTAGCTTGTTCTTTGACCCATGTTTTGATGATAATAATTGCATAAGATATAAAACATCCATCGAAACAACTCCCACCACAAATACACCTAGTGAAGAAGAAGGCTCGGTTACCACAGATAATGATAATTATCCAATACCACCAGATCATGAGAATACCACTATCAAAGCACATACACCTACACCATTTTGTTATTCTCCATACACCACATGGACAGTCAACCATATGACATGGAGCACGGCAAGAAATGATGAAATACTCAATGCCCATGGATCTAACAGGGGAAATTATAGGTAACTAGACAATACCATATCCAGACAAAGGAACAGAATTTAGATAACATTTAATTAATTCCACATACATTAATTAACTCCACCAATTACATTACACTCACAGTTGACCTGGGGCACATGCCATGCAAGTAACCAGAAGGCATCATTTAGATATCACATCAAAAAGGCAGACATCGCAACACTGGATTTCTGGAGAACAATGGGTACGAACTTAACAAGACTACAACCATACAGATTAGACATGACAGGAATACCCTGTCATTATTATATGTTCTTACCCACCTATAATAACCCAAGACAAATAGCTCAATATGATTTAATACAATACACACCCACCCTCAAAAAATCATTTATAACATGGAGAATGGATGACTTACACACACATGTATATGAAGTACCAGTACATTTAAAACCTGCTACATAAGACCAGACTGATCACCCACGTGTGATACACAGAGGTAATACAGGATGGGACAAAGGGCAATCAATAGCATCCTTACACTTTAAAGGACCAATACATGATTTCTACATGTCAAATCTGGAAAGAACACTAACAGAAGCAACACTCATATCATCAGACACATCACAACCAAGAAGAATACTAGTTACCCAACACACGCACAAGTAGAGCTACATCTAGGACTATCAGGAACACAAGCAAAGAAATATTGCCCTAATAATTTTTCAGAATTCAGAGAACTGAATACCCACCACAGCACAGGCCCAAGAGATAAAAGAGAATTATTGGAATGGATAGCCATATCAGGTTTGGCATTAGGAGAAACAGTGAATGCAAAGAAAATAGAAGATCTTACAGTGAGAATATCATCCACAGGAAGTATAAGGGATAATGAAATGAAAGCCTTACATATGATAAGCAAATCCTTTGGAACATACATACAGATAGTACACACACAGGAACAACAAATACAGATAATTTTAGATACTATAAGGGAAACAAATGCTAATATGAAAATTATTGAAGAAACTGTGAGGGACATGAATAAGAAAATTACTAACACACAACACTGTTTTTATTATACTCAGCTCCTACAAAATGCAATTAATGAAATAAACACATTATTACAAACAGGACAGGGACCAGAAACCCCAGTATATAAGATTCTACTAAACTCAACAAAAAATTCATTTTATACACAAATCTCATGCACAATTAACATCATTAAGCTATCTTTAGATACAGTCATGACTGGATACCATGGCATCACAGCATACCAGAAGATTGGGAAAATGTTTTTAAAACC
Source organism: Aplodontia rufa (assembly GCA_004027875.1). Lineage (NCBI taxonomy): Eukaryota > Metazoa > Chordata > Mammalia > Rodentia > Aplodontiidae > Aplodontia > Aplodontia rufa. The sequence goes on from PVKS010026739.1 coordinate 12,113, forward strand.
CCAAAGATCAAGTATAATCCTTAATTCTATTATGCCTGATGAATACGATAACACCTTTAGGAGCAATGACTCATTTATACAAAGGACCACCTACTATTGAAAGCTTTACCACATCTTCAGTTCTACCAACATATGATCCACCTTACAGAGTAAAACCACTCACTGCTCTCTCCTTCTTAATATGCACACCAAATGCAACCATATTAGAATGTCCAAAGAAATACAAGTCCTTATGTACTACACCAGAACCAAGTACATCTGATCCTTAAAATAGTACTGATTCTTATTACTATTCTTATGACTATGGTTATGAAGATAGCCCGTGTCACAAAGACACACCTCAACTGGAAAAACACCATGTAGAATTACATAATGAAACCATACAACCTGGATGTTACTACTTATAGAACACATACAAAGCAATATTATTGAAAAAACCAAATATCACATCTTATGTACTCAGTGTAACTTCCCATATGCACTATTTACAAAACTCAGACATCCTATCAAAACAAGACAAACAAGCCTCAGACACAGCCTATTAAAACAATTTGAGAGCAACATAAAACACATCCAAATAGATACCAAACAACTGAAAAATTTACATGACCAAGTAATGCATGACCTAAAAAGCTTCAATGAACAACACACAACACACTAGACAATGTTATACACAGGCTGGCACACAGGCTGGCACACAGAGTATCCAACCAAAGATGCTCATGCTATGATACCACATTCGGACAATTTAAATTTGATCTAGTATGTATGCACGTACCATCACTTTGGCAGGACATAAAAGACATAGCATATCTAGGGATATGATAATATGTTCCATTTTTATATTCAAGTTCCTAATGTGCATGGAAAAGGTAGCCAAGAAATTAACATAACATCATGATTCCCACAAGTAGACAAGGAGTCATGGACGTGGACATATGAAAAGGATCATACAAAAGAATTTGGCGGATTGCTAAACCAAAACACTGGCAATGTAGCACTCACAGTGCTCTCACCTGAGGAAATCCCATGCTTCAGATGTGATAAGGACGAATTACTACATACACCATCTTCACAAACACATGAATACTTATCCTACATTTTTAAAACAATGTAAGAGAGGAGATACATATTCCAACAGAATCATTCTTTATGGCAATCACGACGGACAGATTCATTATACCATACAAACAGTACAAAATGCTGAACACAATCTCTTACACAAACGAAAATAGAAAACACACGCCCTTCAGCACACAGCTCTATTCATTCTCTTTAAATACTTTCTGATTGAATTTCTATGACAACGGTCTCGAGATTACTGTCACCAATATTATAGGAGAATGACATATCAGAAGGAGCCTAGGATAGAGAAAGCAAGACCAAGGACACTGTCCTTCAATCAACTAAAGAAGCAATATATGACTTCCTACAAACCACACAGGCAGAGACATGGAATGTCAAATTACTTACCATGGACTATCACACCATACAAATAAGCTATAAGCACAACATACAGATCCAGCTAAGACTTTACAAAGAGAAAATGAACTACTACATCTGGCATTCAGAGACTTTGTCCATCATTGGAACATCAGTTTGGACGACGCAAACTATATTACAGTCACCAAAACAATATGGAATATGCTAACATATATAATAAAACTACTGAAAACCAGACAATAATAACACAAAAAGGAAACTACATTTCAGTTACCAAATCCAATACATTAAGGATACTACCAGGGGGATTAACGTGTAATGACACATTCTCAATCAAGGCGATCTCACCATCAAACTTAATTATACAAACTGGAGTACTATTCACATGGATACTGTATGATCCCATGAGAATAGGAGACATACCTCTGGAAAACTGATATCTTGATAACAGCAAAACCAACACTGAGAAGATGGGCATCACCAAGATGCACAATGACACAAGCACTGGACTGGGACGTAAAAACCTGGCAAACTTTAATGACTTCTATAACCCAGAGTAAGATACCACTGACAAGAATCATACTACCAACGTGTAAGAGACATTGTACCATACCAACATTCCAATGGCGGTCCATCTCCTTTGAGACCCAAAACAAGAAGAATTTATCTCTGCAGATCCGGGAACCTATTTTATTAACTGTATTTTATTTTATGTACCCAATTATAACCATACCTAACCCAATTACTAGGAGATGGGAGCTGGAGTAAGGGCTCAACGGTTGGAGCGCTTGCTTGGCATGTGCGAGGACCTGAGTTCAAACCCCAGAACCACATGCATAACTAAGTGTCAGAGAAATGAAGGCCAGATGAAGAAATACTGTCTCTCCAACCTTCTTTTTTTTTTAAATAAAGAGAGAGGGACAGGACAGTGAGAGAGAGACAGAATCAATTTTATTTAGTTTTTCATGTGGTTTTCATTGCTCTGACATTTAGTTGTGTATGTGGTGCTGGGGTTTGAACCCGGGTCCTTGTGCACGCCAGGCAAGCTCCATAACCACTGAGCCACCGCCCAGCCCCTCTTTCCATATTTAAAAAAAAAAAATAAAAGGAGATGAGGGAAACTAAGACACAGCTTAATGCTCCAAAAAACTTGGAACTGTCAAATAACTACAAAGAGATGACAACGCAGCCTGCAGCTCAAGCGGGACGTGGAGCGCAGGAAGAGGTCACTAGTATTTCAAAATGGATGATGAATTCCTTCTTACTCCACCCAAAAGCAAAACGATGACAAACCCCTTGAGACGGCAGTGTCAGGAGGGCTCTGGAGGGACCCACTTGCGGGCACAGGGCTTGTGGCATCTGATCTGTACAACACGCTGCCTTCATCTTTTGCTTTTTCCTGGTCCTGCTGGGCTCTGCCACTGAGCTCCATTCTTAGCCGCCCCTTTTTTCAAGAAAAGATCTAAGTTGCCCATGTTGGCCTGAACTTGCAACCTGGTGGCAGTGGGCCTGAAGTCACACTCAGTGCTAGAAACTGAGGCTCAGGAACTGCTGGCAACCTCTGAACTCCAGGAGTTCCATGAGCATGCGGGACAGCATGGGACGGTGACCGCTAGCCCAGTCCTAGTGCAGGAGGGCCACCAGAAGGAGGAATCTGGTGTCCTCCCAGCTACTGTTCCCAACCCCACCCCCCCAGCAGCCCAGGGACGGCACCAGGCTTCATTCTCCTCTACACAAACTGCACAGAGAAAGTTTGCAGTCTGCGCTCTTCACGACCACAAGTGCGGACCACAGTCACCTCGTGCTCCTCATATGAGGCCACACCAGCGTGTTTCCAATCCACAGCCCGCCTTGCGACAGACTCTGACACAGCTGCCAGCCCAGCCGCAGTGCTCCGACACACAGATCACCGCGCCCCGTGTGTCCATCTGCAAAGAGGACACTACGGCTCAGAGGACCCCTGTGCACGTGCTCCAGGCCAGGAGGTGGGCGAATGAGAGGCAGGCGCGGGGGCTCCTAGCTTCACACCAGCAGCCCACAAACAGCAGCCTCCCTCCGAGCTTGCACCACCGCTCACCCTCTCCTGCAGCACAGGATTACAGAGCACCTAGCCGTTCCCACACAGGAGCCTAGAGCGGAAAAAAGCTCCCAAAAAATAAGATCCAGTCCACAAAATGGGGCTGAACTGGAACGCACATGTGCGTGGTGGAAGCGTTCTTTATTATCAGGAGGAAACCATTCTGAACCTTTATTCCATCCTCCCATGCGCTGAAGGCCTCCAGCTGCCCCGCCTGGACTGTGAGCACGGATCAGCTCCCCACCAGCCCGTGTGCCAAAGGGCAGATGCTCACGAGCACCAGAGAAGTCCTCAGGCGGCTGCAGAAGGGACATCGCCACTGCAGCCACACTTCCAGGTTTAAAAAATCAGACAGATACAAAGCAGTTGAGCCCAGAAAAGCTTCATCTTCTCTTAGAAGAAATTTACACTCTATTTTTCTTTGAATGTAGCTCAGAAATTCTAAAACGACTGATGTTTAACTGAAGTCCCCCCGTCTGTCAGTCTTGGACGTGCACGGGCAAGTGCCAATGTGTCATGAACACTTCTTAAAAAGCTTTTTCGTGGAGAAATTCTAACAGCACAGTAGGCGAAAGACATAAAAAATCCCAGTACCAAGATTAAGAACATTTTGATTTAAATAGGGGGTCACATATAAAAAGACACACAAAGAATAACTTAAAGCTGGGTTAATATGATCATCACAATGGAGCAAGATTAAAGCAAATAAACCATTGATCCATCGCTGACCTGAAGCACCAAACTGGAAAGAACGATAAAAATCACCAACAACTACACTGAGATGTCAGCGTCCTACATCCAACTGGTGAGGAAGTTAAACTAAAGAAGATCTTTCTCTTACCTATTTCTGAAGCTGTCGTTTCCTGATCTGGTTCATCATTTAATCCAGACGTTATGGGGTCTAAGCTTTTACCTGAAATATTATCCTCCTTCCTTCCTGACATGAAATAGTTAACAACAGATTAAGATATTACAAAGGTCATGGTGTCTGCTCGCTCTAGCTGGGGTTTACAGGGGTCTAAGCCAAGGCCACCAACAAACCGCCCTGTCCTCTCCATGGTTAACTGGACCTCCACACAGCGCCCCTTGGCCCAGAGAGACGCCCTCTCCCTTCCCCAACACGCCCTCCCTGGCATTGAGGACCCCCCGTTCCGTGGCCGGGCCCTCCCAACCTGGAGTCTCAGCAGAGCTCAGCACAGCCTGCTCCACACACTCGCAGCACCTTGGAGCGAGACCACACGAAGCCATGGCTGCAAACATCATCACGACAGAACCTCTGCGACTCTCTGTGGCACAGGTCCTCACCCCTACCATCTACACACCTCCACTGCTACCCACCCCACCAACCCCGCTCCCTGAGCCTTCCATTTCCGCAAGAGGCACCACCTAGGTGCCCAGAACCCCCCAAATGGGCCTGCCCTTTGATTCCACTCACCGAAACAGGTGGCATCCAATCCACCAGCATGGTGACCATCTCTCCTGCCCACTCATCCGGCACTCCAGCTGCTCTCACCACAGACACTTGGTCACACAATTCATCCACTCGCCACACGTTTCTCACCGCCCTCCAATCAACACACATCAAAATGGTCCCCAAGGACTTGGGCACCCTCCCGCAGCCGCCCTCCTGCCCTCCTCCAGACTCCCCTCTGGGACAGCCCCTCCTCCTGACAATGCCCCTCCCTCCACTCCAGCCTCACAGCTGCGCTTCCTGCCCCGCACCCCAGCTCGGGTCTCCGCTCGGGGTCCCTGGACACCTGCAGGTCCTCCTCCTCCCAGCAAGCCCCCTTGTCCAGTGTCCCTGCTCAGCAAGGCCCTCCTCCTCCCAGCAAGCCTTCCACCGGATGTCCCCGGACAGAGGCCCTCCCCACCACTGCCCTCTTCCCTCCTGCTCTTGGCTTCCTCTTCTTCCAACAGACTCATCACTAACATGAACACAGGACTCTCACACTCTCCTTAGGATAGTAAATGGCTGCAGAATCAAGAAAGGAAGGCTCGATTGGCCAATTCGGTCCCTGACAAACTTGGGGTAGGACATCCTCAACTGTCTGGGGACAGCCCTGCAGCTCTGCCCAGGGCCTGCTGTCCTCCTGTCTCCTCCATCCTGGCAGGGGCAGCACTCCCAGCTCAAGCCCATGTCACACAAGGCACCTCTGTGAAGTTCCACCTGCTCAGGGATCACACAGCAGCAGAGGACCAGGCATCAAACAATCTCACCTGGCCAACATTCACCCGCAGGCTTGCTGCAGTCCCTCCGTCTTACCGAGCTGTCTCCCAGCATGCTCCTTCTTAGCTTTACTGTAGGAAGAGTTATGTTCTTTTTCAGGGGAAAGACTGTGCTCACTGCCTTTAGAGTCCCTTTTTCCTGACATGAAATTGCACAATGAAAATAGGTATTACACTTAATTTGTAATGCTGCATGGTTATCAAATGAATGAAATCAAACATGCTAACTCCAAGTTGTGAGCTCCACTATGACGTACTCCTTATGAACAAGCAAAAGTCATATTCTCATGCTTTTTGGTCTCTTTGGGGTTAGCATGGCTTTAAGAATCTATACACACTCAACAGACATGGCACCACTCCAGCAACGCAGGCGCAACATGGGCAGGGCACAGGTCCTCGGCATCTGCCTAGACACTGACCCACCCAAACAAGGCTAAGTGTGCGGGCAGAGTGCCAGCCTTGCTGGGGGCAATCTGTGCTAGGTTGGTGCCTGGCCAACTGGCAGCAAAGACAGAGTCCACAGCACTGCTGACAGCTCAGCACAGCTGCTGTCCTCGGTGTACAGTCTCCAACAGAAAACCTCCTGATGACCATATAGGATGAACCCCACCACTCAGGCCACCAGGAAACAGATGAAGCATCTGAGGGCGTGAGGAAGATGGGACACAGTTGGCCACTCAGAAAGCCCAGAGAAATCAGTGAAGGAAACACTGGACTGGACTCAAGGTACTGCTAGAGACATCAATGACACTTGAAACAGGAAAAAGACAGCACTTCCAAAGAAGCCTCAAACAAGCAGGTGACCATGCCACCACCTTGAGGAACAGACAGCCTGCACCGGTGCAGGCACCTGACTATCTTCAAAGACGGGAGACACCCTGCCAACATGAACTTGGAGGCTCCCACCCTCCGTGCACAAGACCACTAAGCCCTGAGAAGTCCACCTGTTCACTTTGCAGGTGGGGCTCTTCAAGTTGCATGGTGATTTTAAAATTCATCGGGATGAATAAGCAAATAAGACAGCTTAAAACTTTTCTGAAAAGAACAGAGACAGGAAACGACAGAAAGTAGAGAACAGTGAAAGAAGACAGAAAATGAGATCCCAGACTTCAAGAGGCTCAAGAGAGCAGGGAGGGCACATTCCACAAGCCAGTGGTCCTGGCATAGTTGGCAAATTATGCTGAAAAAATAAAGTCTGAGTTTCACCTTATGCCAGGAATGAGACAAATTAGAAAATTAAATATTAAAATAGACACTAAAACACACATCTTCAAGTCACAAATCTTTGTATAAATTATCAAAAGCTTCTAGTACATAAAAATCACACACTGGGGCTGGAGCGGTGGCTTGGTGGTTACGGTGTTTGCCTGGCATGCACAAGTACACACGTTCAAACCCCAGCAACCCACGTACACAACTAAGTGTCAGAGCAACTAAAGCCATGTGAAAAACTCAATAAAAATTGATTCTGTCTCTCTGTCCTTTAAAAAAAAAAAAAATCACACACTCAGGCAAATCCATAACCAAAGCACACATAAACAGTAGAAATGAAGTGCAAAAATATAAGAAACACACTTATTTAAAAATTTGGTAGATAGGTCAGGTGTGCCGGGCATTGTGGCACACAACTATTATCCCAGCAGAGCAGGAGGCTGAGGCAGGAAGACTGGAAGTTCAAAGTCAGCCTCAGCAACTTAGCAAGACCCTGTTCTCAACATAAAAAATAAAAAAGGCTGGAAATGCTGCTCAGTAGTTAAGTACCTCTAGATTCAATCACTGGTACCAAAAAAAAAAGTGGGGGGGAGATGACATCCTTAACATACAGGGAGTGCATGCAAATTAATAAGAATTCTTGGACTCCAGACAGAAAATAAAGAATCAGGAAAAAATAGGCAAGTCAGAGAGCCCAGTCAAAACAAGAAAAAATGCAATGCCACTAAGAATTAAACTTCCTGTGTTTCATCTATCAAAATCAGAAAGCCTTTAAAACACTGGAGCAGGGTGAGGCAAGGGCAGCATGCATGGAGTCTGGGCCAGTGTCCCCTCCTCTGGGGCCTCTGCTACAGCAGCACCAAGCGTGTCCCTTGGCATCACTGACTGTTAGAAGGGGTGAGACGTATGCAGGTTCACTTCTGGATGAAAATTCCAACCGTGACATTCTTGCATAACACACAGGGATTTTCAGAAACCGCTGCTTGTTCAAGGAAGCTTCACAGCTTCCATCAGAGATGAGCCCCCAACACGAGCCAGTGCTGCCCTGCACCCTCGCCCCTGACCCTGTTTGCTGGTCTGACATGGTGAATTCTCATCCTTGGGCAAACCCAGGCCAGACCTGCGCACTTAGCTTTCTGCAAGTCTCCACTGACGATTTCTGCTGCCTTTAAACACAAGCACCAGCTGCCTGCACGCTCTTCAAGCCCAGCCCGCCTCAGGACTAAACCTACTCAACGAAGTCACAAGACGACGGCCACTGCCACCTGGACAACTGACAAGCACTTTCAGATTCCCACAGAGGTGCAGCAGAGCGGGGTGTGAGCGTGCACACATGTGCACTTGTGCACTCTTCCCATGTGCGTGCCCGGGTCCCAGCCACAGGGGCTGCTGCCAGACACCAGGATGGTGGCCCAGGAGCTCAGCCCTCGTCTGCTGCCACAGCTGGCTTTGCAGTACCTTCCACTGAGGTCTTGGATCGCCGTTTCGATGGTTTTGATGTCAACGACCTGGACACCGTCATGGAAACCTCAGCCTTGAAAAGAAAGTGACAACAGAAAAATTGATGCATTACACAGCAACAGCATGAGCAGCATGAGAAGAGCAACACCCACAGGCTTAGAGAGGACTCAGCCAGGCTGCGGAGCTGGGCACACGCCACCTGAGGCTAAGACCAGAGGAAGCCCAAACCTCTCAGTCTGACCACAGATCTCTGTGCAGCCCTGGTCCACTCAGCACGCTGCCTACTGCAATGGAGGGACACTGCCCATCACTGCTGTGCTTCTGAGGACTCAGCTGCCTGCTGCACACAGGCTCGTGCTGCTGCTCACGACGCCCTAGAGTGCGCTGACCCATGCTAGGATGGTCACAGCGTCCACAGGCAACCACCATCACGTGTGCATCACTGAGCCGCCGTTTCGTAGTGTGTGACCTAGTTAACTACTCAAATGTATCTGTACCAACTCTCTCAACAGGACACATGGGAGAAGACAGCCCGCCCACCTACCCTCAGCACAACTGCATCCTCACCACCTCTCCCTGTGGCAGCCACAGTGGCCTCCCCTCTGGCCTCCCAGCCCCTCCCCCAGCTGCCTCCAACTCCCCACTGTCAGTGCAGACTGGGTCAGGGAAGCGGGCACGAGCCCTCGAGTCCCTGCTTCCGGCTTCCACAGGATGGCCTGCCTGGGAAGGGCAAACCTCACTCTCCGCAACCCGGACACGCAACCCCTGCTGCCACTCAACTACAGTTTACATCTCTAAAACTGCTTTTTAAAGTTTACCTCTGTTTCTGCCTTGGAGTCTTTAAAGGATCCATCTGACAACTTTTTTGACGTCTCCCCTGAACTTGCTGACTATTAAAGAAAAAAAATTACTTTCAAATTTTAGATTTACTCAAATCTGTAGCATCTGAGAACAAGTCAAGCTCTGGTCCATGACACTGAGCAGTAGAGGAGACAGCCCTTCCCATAGGCCACTCCCTGCCAGACCCAAGCAGCCCTGTGGTCACGGCTGCCGGGATCTGAGTCCTCCTACCCAGGGCACGGGGGCTGGGTCACCAGGCATTCCTGCCTCCCAGGAAATGACGGGCACCAATCCCTTCACCACACAGATCCCTGGAAATGCAAGTGAGGGATGGGTGCATTTAACTTCTAGCACCCACAGAAAACTTCCCGTCTGCTGATAGCTGAGCATCTTCTCATAACGCAGGCTGCAGACTGAAAGCCAGGTGAATCCTGTGAATGCCATTTTACTATCTAGACACAAGGAGGGCAGGCGTCCTCAGACAGGTGTCAAAGGACACCATCAACATGTAAACAACAAAACACACTCTCCAAGGAAGCCATCAGAGGTGTAATCACCCGACTGCAGGTGGGCGTGGCAGGCGCCACCCACTCACGCTCACCATGCTCAGCTGCTCCCTCAGAGGGGTGGTCAGGAGAGACCCACAAACGGCTAGCCTAATAGCATCTGGGCTCCAGCCACCACACCATATCACTCCTGACTCCTTGGTATGCCTCCATCTATTTCACCCTCCACCACAAAAGCCCATGGGCAAGCCAGGTGTGCACCAATAATCCCAGCAATTCAGAAGGCTGAGGCAGGAGGATGGCAAGTTCAAGATCAGTCTCAGCATCTTAATGAGTCCCCCATTTCCAAACAAAAATAAAAAAGGGTTTAGGGTGTGGCTCAGCGGCTCAGTGGCAGAGTAATTGCCCAGCATGGGCCAGACCCTGGGCTAAGCCCATTAGCACTGCGAGAAAGAAAAAAGAAAAGCAGGCAAGCTGCCTGGGCATGCCGAGCACACCTCATCCAGGGACGGGGCCAGAGCACACGGCCACTGCGGCAGAGCAGGGCTAGCACTGGCATGTCCCGCCCCACCGAGCAGCTCACACCTGCATGGTGCATCCCACCAGGAGACACTGCTGCTGCTTCCCAGATCCACACAGCTCAGCAAAGACGTGCCAGGGTCACAAAACCAGGCAAACGAAGCCACCTGAAAGAGCTAAGCAAATCTGCCTTTGCTCTGCCATGCCCCACCCTTCTCAACAAAACCGTCTTCCTCACTTGGTTCTCACACATCCCAAACACCAGCCTGCGAACGTGTCCCTTAAGTGTTGTTCTCTCTATTTAAAGAACTGGTCATGGCACACTGCATCCAAAGCGTGTGCACTCGGGGGCTGTCTCATGCACAGAGGAACACACCAGAACGTGCCAGCACCTGCAAGCATCAGGTCAGGAGAAGCACATCTCCTGAGACAGCTGAACAGTGGCGAAGACGGCGACAGCCTGGGTGGCTTCCACCTCACCAAGGTTCCCAGGCTCCCATGACAGAGCGCAGGGTGCTCTTCCAGGATGTGCGTGGAGAGGGAAGTGCCCAGCAGAGCACACCTCAGTTACCAACAAAACTCTAAGTCCTTCAGCAAAGGTGCCCCGTCTCGCAGCAACAGGCAGACCTCAAGACGGGCTCGTACTGACATGCACAGAAACCAGTCTATAGACGTCCAGCCAGTTCAGCCCTGTGGAGCCCTCTGGCAGGGACAGCGACACCCCAGAGGCAGCCTGCAGAACAAGATGGCTATCATGGGGGCAGGGAGCCAGGGCCAGCACTAGCCTTGCCCAGGCAGACGTGGAGCCAGGCCACCTTTGCCTCCCCATCAGCAGCCACAGACCAAGCAAGTGCCTTGTCTTCCCAGGATGCTTCAAAATGCAATGTCCCACAAGAAGGGCGTCTGTAAAACAACCCTGATATGCAGGATGAGTTCAAATGCTACTTGTATGTGTAGAAGACAGTCTGAAACCAAGACTTTCTGGCCAGTCCCAAAAGTACCTGAAAATTTTATGAAACAAGAATTACAGTAAACGAGGTCTTACTGTACCGATCTCTAATCCTCAATAAACTCAGTAAGATTTGGGCCCCAACAGACCACTTGTGCCCTGACACAAGCACACACCACACCAGAGGGGCAAAGTAACAGTCTTGGCACGCCAGGCAGGACGACCAGGGCAACCTGGGCAAATGAGCTCAAGCTGAAGAACACTGCTCTCTCTACAATCCTGGAAGGAATCGCCAGGCTCCAGAAAGACCGAGCCCCTCATGCCGCTTTCCTGGCTTCCTCCTCCACACCATCCTCCACCTCTTAGGACAGCACTCCCTACAAACAGGCCTAATAAACCACTGCTGACTGATCTGTGCCATCCAGTGTTCCGTGATCAGAACTCTCACCCTTTGCCTGGATTCTCAAATGGCTACTATAGCCCTCCTCTGTGCTAGACATTACTGGGTCAGAACTCTACAGCTGCTATCAGAGTCACAAACCCAGGTTACGCTCACATGGACACAAAGTGGGACTGGAGCTGATGGATAAGCTGCAAATACATTTAAAAACGAACAAAGATGCCTGGCAAGAAACTGCCATGTCTTTGGTCAGTACTAGGACTCCAAGACCACCAGACTCTTCAACTGGCCTAAGGACAGCAGCTTCGCAAGCACACAGCAGGAAAAGAACCCTCTAGGGAACAGCCCGCACCCCAAGCCACCACCTCCTCCCAGGCCACGTTACCTTTCTCTCTGGCTTCTCCTGTTCTTTGTTCTTCTCCCTGTCAGGGTCCCTGGCATGCTCCCCGTTCTTCACCCTCCGTCGCTCCCTGTCCCTCGGTCTCTCCTTTTCTCTTCCTGCCTCGCTCCTCCTCTCTCTCTCCTTCTCCCGCTCAGCATCTCTGTCACGGTCCTTGTTGCCTCTGTCCCTATCCTTGTCCTGCTTGGTCCTGCTTCTGCCTTTCTCTCTCTCTCCTTCCCTGCACCTTTCTCTCTCGGGATCCTTGCGGCGTTCTCGGTCACTCTCCTTCCCCTTCTCCTTATCCCTTTCTTTTTCTCTTGATTTGCTTTCTTCTTTTGATTCTTCTTTCTGTTTCCGATCTCTGCTTGTACTTCTCTCTTTTATTTCAGAATTTCTTCTATCCTAAAAATACACAAAATCATAGAGATTTTTATCTAAATCACAGAAAGACCATTTCCTTCTCACAGATGTGCAATGCCAATTCACCTCTCTATCTTTGTGAGCTCTGGAATCTTCCTCCTTCGCATTCTTATTGTCTGACTCGTGAACCTTCGCGGTCCGGGGGGCTCTACCTCTCACATCCACCTTCTCTCCAGCTAGAACTCTCTTCACTGCTTCCTCACTGGAGAGCTTTCGTCCACCAAGGCCGGAAGGTGAAACACAAGGCGAAAACAAGATTAGCACACATAAGGAACCCAGACCTCAGCAGAAATCTGAGTAAAGTACTAAATAGCCCCAGCACCTCCTGGCGAGCACTAATGATCCAGCACTGAGCCTTGTCCAGTCCAGCCCACAATGCCAAGTGACGACGTGGTTCAGGAATGGTGAGGCTGACCACACAACTCAACAAACATCTCCACCTCTATGGGGCCAGAGTCCCCACAGGAAGGGGCTTCAGAAGCGATCTAGCCACCTCACACCCTGAGAAACTAGCACACACTGACACAAAGGCTCTACGTGTCTAAGGTATGGGGACAAGAAAGGAAGGAGAAGGCAAAAGCCATGGCAGGTCTCTGAGGGCTGTGGAGCTAACTGTGCCCCAAGGCCACCTGAAGCCAGCAGAAGATAAAGCAGGGAAAACAAGGGCCAGGCTGGCCTTGAGAAACAGGAGCAACAAGGCCAGGTGGGGTGGTGCAACTCAGGAGGCTGAAGCAGGAGGATCACATAGAGGCCAACCTGGACAACTCAGTAAGATTCTGTCTCAAAATAAAAAACAAAGAGGGCTGGGAACATAGTTCACTGGCACAGCACCCTAATTTCAATCCCCAGTACTGGAAAAAAAAAAAAAAGGCAACATAAAAAGGATGCAAGGGCAGAAGGTTGAGGACACAGACTGGTGTACTGTCAAAAACACTGAGCCTGAGTGCTGGACCTGGACCAGGGCAAGGGGGTCCTGAGGCCTCCTGGAGATGGCCTGACACTATTGCACACCCCTACCACTCTGCTCCCCTGTGAATGGCCCCCACGTGTTCCCAATTAGGTGACATCTAAGGCTACCTCCAGCCAGCCAGCCAGCCACCAGGAACACAGAGGGATGCATGAACTACACTCTTGATAAGGCCCCTCCACTCCTCTACAGGAGCTACTTGGCTTGCACGAAGAAGGCAGGTCCTGGGGGTGACTCCTCCTGCAGCCAGGCCAGCAGGGCCAGGCTGGACCTAACCAGAGAGGCTGAGCCAGATACCCAACCTTCCAGCCCATGATGAGGAGAACAGGAAAGAAAAGACCACTCACTGGGCAAGGGAAACAGGTTCCTCTGAAGGAGGCTCTCCCAATAGCAGAGAGGGGGGGGGAGAGAAGAAGTGGACAGAGGCCAGAGGCTGGGACGACAGGAAGAGAGCCCCAGGGAAGGGCAAGAGCAGCTCCTACGGCACCCTATCCCTGGGCAGGTAAAGTCCCGTCCTCAAAGCAGGCCCAGAAGCAGAAGCCAGCATCAGCCTCCAGCCACCAGGCCAAGAGCAAAGTGCCCAAGAGGCCCCATGTCACATGTAAAGCCTGCCACCCTGCACTCTGCCCACCCTGCTTACAGCTGTCAACAGCTCCGCCAGTAGCTCTCCGGCTCCAGAGTACATGGGACCAGATTCAAAGTGCAGGGGTCAGTGGACACCACTGGAACGCCTCCTTAAACACCTCCCATTACATTAAGCCACCCTCCACTTCCCGCCACTCAGCACTACCAAGAACAAAACGCCAACGCAGCAGCACAGCCTCGCGGGGCAGCCTCACCTTGCTGATGCAGCACCTGGCGATCACCTGAAGCAGCTCGTTTGTTCTCTCAGGCTCGTGCCCAGCCACGATTCGGGCTGGTTTTGCCGACAAGGGCTCGCCTGAGACCATCACGACCACATCTATGGCCTTCTGTAGGAAACTGATTTTTGCATCTTTATCCTGAAATGTTTCCATTTAAAATAGAAATGTTAATACTTCAAAGAGTCTGCTTACCCTCAGTGTGTTCAATATGTATGGGACAACTCTTCACAGAAAAAGCACATGTGGAAAATTTAGAAATATTAACCTTTTATAACACAACAAAAACAAGTTGTTAAAGCTTTAAAAAAAAAAAAAAAAGATTGTCCCTCGACAATGAGAGAGAGAGCCAGAGAGAATCAATTTTATTTAGTTTTTCATGTGGCTTTCATTGCTCCAACACTTTGTTGCATGTGTGGCGCTGGGGTTTGAACCCACGTACCCACACATGCCATGCAAGCACTGTACTGCTGAGCCATGGCTCCAGCCCCTCATTAAAGTTCTTAACTTAGCTGATGGACTAACCTAACCTCTGAAATACTAATTCTGCTTCCCAGTGGATAGATTGAGCACAACATGCGGTTGCCACAATGAGAAAATGGAATGAGGAAGAGTAGGCGTCACTCTACAGCTCAGCCGGCTATGTCTCCCTACCACACGGCAGCATTTCCTGATCAAGGGGTACTAGCAGACACAGTCTATAAAACAATCCGGTCAGTCAGGCGAGGAGCAGGACAGGGGGAGCCCCCACCTACCTTGACGTTATCTGACTTCATCTCAGCGTCTGTGTACAGGCCCTTCAAGAACCCAGTAGTCCTAATCACCTTCAAAAGAAAGAGAAGGTCGTCATACACACTTCCTGGGGCATCTGCTGAACCTAGCTCAGGAGCTGAGAATCCTTTGGCATGCAGGATTCTCATCACCTACTCCTTTGACAAATGTCTCACGCCATGAGCGCAGGGCGTTGTAAGACAAAAGCCAGCCCAGGCCTCACAGAACAGCCTGGCTGCAGGAAGAGACAAGGACTGCCAACACCCAGCAGGTGCTATGGCAACCCACAGGAGGGGAGGCGGCCAGGTGCCAGAGACAGCTTCCCAGGGGAACCAGACCTATGCTGGGCCCAGAAGCTCACAGAGGAGCTAGGGGAGAGGGCATTTCTAGCTCCACGAGGTCTAGTACCAAGTCGTGTGGGACCAAGGGATCCAGAGCCGTGTGGGGGCAGCAGGAACCTGAGGCCTCCAGAATCCCACAGGGCCTGACCCAGAGGCCTTTTGCAACTACTCAGGACCAAGATGTGCCTAAGGGGACCCCGAGAAGGCTGATCAGTTCTCTCACAGGGCAGAACCTGGCCCACTATGCTTCTCCAGATCCCTCAGGCACAGCAGCAGGAATGGAGTCCTGAAGGAAAAGGAAGGCTTCAGTCTGGGCACCCAAAGCAGGAACTACAGAAGGGTTCCCAGGGCAGCCCTAAGGTGTCATGCACCTATCTCATCCCTCTCTTCTCTCCCTACCTGCCCTGCCCCTCAGGTAACCTGTACCCCAAATCATCCCCAAAGCCAGCTTACAGGGATGCAGTTTTCTCTGTCCCTCCCCACCCCCATCCAGTCAGGGCCTTGGTATTCTAAGACTAGAGTTCTCTGAAATGTGCTGGGTCACTGTAAAATCAACACCACGGATCTCCCAAAAAATGAAACAGACACAAAGTATCAGGCAGATGCTACAGAGGCCTGCACAGCTGTGTCCCAGTCAATTATGAGGGTGGGCACTATGATAGGAGCTGCAGTGTTGGCTCAGCAGTTGGAGCACTTGCCTGGCATGCAAAGGACCCGGGTTCAAACCTCAGCACCACATGCACAACTATTATGTTGGAGAAATAAAGGCCAGAGAAAAAATAAATAAAAATCGATTCTCTCTCTTTTTTTTTTTTTAAGAGAGAGG
>PVKS010026740.1:0-28310 GCA_004027875.1 Aplodontia rufa
GAGGAGTAAAAGGAGTAGGATTTATTTAGGAAGAAGAGCAGAGACTCCGCAAGGCAGAGGGTTCCTGGAAGCAGGACACCCTCTAATGGAGGATAGACCAGAGGTTATATTGATTTGGGGTATGAGCATAATTAACATTCATGCAAAGCAGGCATTGAGAAATGTATCAACTCCATTGGTTAAAATCTATGTAAAACAGGCATTGAAACTAGTCAAGAGCACCATTGGTTAAAATCTATGTAAAGCAGGCATTGAAACTGGTCAAGAGCACCATTGGTTAAAACAAAAGGTGGCAAAGTACTTCCTAGTATCCACCTGTGACCACCCCCATCTCTTAGTCAGGGACTAGGGTGAACCTCAAGGTCTTTTTGCATTTGAAGACCCTGACCACGCCCTGTCAATCACTCTCTGCCTCCACCAGCTATCTCTTGGATAGGGGCCTTCTGTCCTGACTACCTAGCCATTTCACTGTCTCTCCTAATCTGTCTCATTTCCCCCCCTCTGAAGAAGTATCCCTAACTGCCGTTAGGGAAAAAGTGGATGTTGACCATTCTGGCTACTTCCTGCTGATATGGGGCATAGAATGGGGATGGTAGTCAGGGACCTTTCCCCAGAGGCCTATCTATCTAAAAGGGCTGCTCAGCAGAGCTTGGTTGTAGATTCCATGTGCGATGGCATCTTGCTGGTCTGGGCAACTCAGTTATTCATGACAGCAGTTGGCAGGTGACTGGGCAAGGCCTTCATCCGGTAGGGACATGTTAAAACAGAACAGCAAAACACTAACAGGTTTGACATGTTATCTGTTTCTATTAGGGGCAAACAAAGTACCTATTCTGGCATCATAAGAACTGTGGTACCTAGACAGGTCAGGATATCCCTTCCCATTAAGGCAGTGGGACTTTCAGGCATTATTAAAAAGGCTTGTGAGAAGAGAAGATTATCCCAAGAACAACTCAGAGGTTGGGAAAAATATCTAGTCATGGGCTTCCCTGATATGCCTCTTACAGTCATGCTATGAGAAGAGAGGAGGCCTGGATTCGAGAGAAGAACAGAAAATGTGGCTCCAGTGTCAAGGAGGAAATTAATTTCCTTACCCTCAATAGTCAAGGTCACCTGAGGCTCCTGCATGGAGATGACAGTCCTGCTAGTTGGAGCCAAAGAAGGACACCCCGGGACCCTTCAGTCCTGTTGTTGGATCATTTGATATGAGGGGCTTGTCCCTGAGGACCTTCGCCTCCGAGGGCAATCCAACCTCCAATGGTCTCCTTCACAGATAGGACAGGGTGTCCGTGGCTTTTGTGGCCTTTGGGGGCAGTCCTTCTTGTAATGTCCCATCTGGCCACAGTAGTAGCAGGGTAAGCTGGGAGCCTTACGATTTCGGGGACCCTGACCTCTGGAATTAGCCTTTTGTAGGGCTGCCACTAGGGCTGCTGTTTCCCTTTTGTTCTTTTTCTCTCTCCCTTTGGCCTCCTCCTGATCTCGATTATAAAAGACTGAAGTGGCGACTTTTAAGAGACTGTCCAGAGGATTTGCACACTTTCATGCCATTTACCCCTTCTCATTTTCCCATCAGGCACCCACAAGAGAAAAGAACCAAAAAAATTTTGAGATGTTGCTCAAATAATATTAATATTCAATCATCACAGGAAGAACTAATAGCTCTAAAATATCAGTGTGACATTAGATATTCAAAAGATGCTTGCAAATGTAATGTATCAAACTTTCTCAAACTTTGGAGTTCTGGTAATAACTACATGTATCATCAATTAAAGCAGATAAAAATAGCACCAGAAACCCCCCTCTGTAGGTCAGTGCTCACTGCTGAGTGTGTTATAATTATGTACACTAAATGAGCTACAGCTTGAGCTAATAATACCGTACTGAGTACTAGAAAGCTGTAATTATACAACAACATAATGTGCACTTGGCAAGATTTTCAGTATTGGGGAATCTACTGTCAAATAGCATCTGGCAGAGTTAAAAGTCTAACTTGGAGGTTAGCATAATTGGTCTAGACTGAACTAATTCAGTCTATTGTGGCTCCTGCAAAATAAATTGTGTGTCTATTAGATAAGCAAAACCAATGATAAAGAATATATCTATAAATGGCTAAAAACCTTAAATCACTTATCAATTTACTTTAAAACACAAAGCAGGGCTACAGTAGTGGCTCAACGGTTATGGTGCCTGCCTTGCAAGCACAAGGACACGGGTTCAAACCCCAGCATCACATGCACACAGAAGTGTTGGAGCAACGGAAGCCACATGAAAAACTAAATAAAATTGATTCTCTCCTTCTCTCTCTCTCACTGTCCCTGTCTCTTTTAAAAAAAGTATTTGCAAGATTGAACACCTGTGCACCACACCATGTGCAAAAGATTTTTTAAAAATTAAAAAAAAAAAGGAGAGGAAGAGAGACTACCTCCCTGCCAATTGCTCACAGTGGCACATGTAAATGTCACATAGGGTGAATTTGTATTATTATAGCAATATATACATTCTCTAATGAATTAACAATGCCATTGATAACGCTGCTGTTTTTAATGATGACCACATTAAATCACTACTCTGTTGTTTTATTTAAAAATGTTTCTGTTATATTTTATGTTTTTTCCATTTTTTTTCATCGAGTAATAGGATCACATTCATTAAGTTGTTTTTGCAACAGATTTCTTCCTCTTTGCTAAGCCATTGTATTTTATGTATTCTCTGTTACATGTGATGGATAAAGAAAATTCTGTTCCCTTCAATAAGGTTTAATCTTGGTGTCTTGGTTGGATTACATAGCTTTGAATTCCATTTATCTTATGAGAAATCTATTAGGTGTGATTTAAAGAACACATGCTTAGATTTTACCAAGAACCATGCAATTGTTCTGGTAGAAATTTCTTATTAACTAAGTAATTTCTTGTACTTTTTAGATATGAAGAAATTTTCATTCCAATTGATTTGATCATTTTCAGGAACTTGTTTCTAGAGGCATCTAAATTTCTCGTGAGTAGTTTGGAAAATTTCCAACTTCTAAAATCATGTGTTTGCATGAAATTTTTTTCCAAGTTTATATTCATAGAGCAAATTTGATTTTGTACATATTGTTAAATTCAGGGAGTGATGTGTATGTTTTGATGCAGTTAATCTCTTGAAACTCTTATTAAGCAATGAAAATTTGGGTCATTGTGCAACAACAATCATGTGACTTAGGCATTTTTGATAAGTCACCATTTAGGAAACTACTCAAGAGGTATCCCCCCATACCCTCCTTACATATAGGCTTAAATTTTCTTCCCATTGTAAGTACCAGTGAGAATGGACTGGGAATAAGTATGGCTATTCAAAAAGAAGCTAAAGAATACTGGTTACTACTCTGCCTGCTGAGACAAAGGTGTCCATGCAATCCCATTCTTTTGTAACATAATACACTCATAAAATATTTATAATTATATAGCCAAAAAAGGAATGAGCATATGAATAAGGAAGTAAAAGGTAATTGTGGGTATTTATTTGACAAAATTGAGCAAGCTGATCATTGACATGCAAAGCAGAAACTACCTGTGCCATTAAATTAGACCAAATAATTATTATAATATGCTCCATAAGGATTCAATTTACTGCTGCTCTTCTTGTATGTTGGTCACTAGATTATTGATTCCTCCTTATGTTTTGGAGAAAGTGAACAATTTATTTTTTTTTTACTCTCTTTTCTATCTCACTTCCTTCCTCCCTTTCTCCCTCATTCTTTTATTTATTTTTTTGCAAATGAGATCATCTCTACTAAATTGACAGGAAGACTATAGCTCTGCTAAGAGAATTTAGCAAGAATGCCAGATACAAGGTTCACTCATAGAAATCAATAGTGTTCCTCTGCATCAGCAATAATCAACTAAAAATATAACAGACTGCATGATGTTATTTGCAATAGCAATCAACTTCACAGGGAATTGGAAAATGGAATAAACGTTAAGCTCGCTGGAGAAGAGACCATGGAACCAAAAAGGTTGGGTATTAAAAGGATAATGTATACATTGATTTCTTTAAAAATCTTCATAAAATGAGGGACAATAACCTAGGGTTTGTAGATGATTGCAATGAGAAAAGTTTATCCAATGGTACAAGAAAAAAATTATTTGGAAAGGGGTTTGAGAGGTTTGAGCATCCTCCAAAGGCGTCTGAGGGTTTTGCAAGCAGACTGCATTTGTGCTGGACTACCTTCTCAAGGATACTGTTAGCAAACATCTTTGGAAAATAGAAATAACAAAGGGCAAACTGTCCTGCTGTCCTAGGATAAAAATAATGCCTCACTTTAGGGCAATATTCAGGCAGGTTTATTAACTATTTAAAAAGATTTGTGTTCTTTAAGCTCAGGGTTCCTCTCCTGTGATGCATCTCCATGTGTGCAGGGGTCAACTGAACTTCTTTGTGTCACACTGGAAATTAGATTTCATGGAACTGGCTCATGAAAAATGATGATACCGTGGCCACTGTTACTGCTATGAATAATAAACTGTCCTTTGTCTCTGACTCAGGAGTCTTGTGCCTTATGCTAATTCTCATGGCAAGCAGGGTAAAATCTCAGTCCCTTTACAATTGTTGACGTGAAAATTCTTAGGCATCTCCAAGCCCAGTGGTACAAGGTGGCAGGAGTCGGGGAGACCCTACAAGATGTGTGAAATTGGCTCTGTTGGCCTGTATACAGGCAAAATGTGGTGAGTGTAGTGGGAGAAGAAGGAGTAGGGATCTTGCCAGAAGCCTATAGAATTTTGGGAGCTCCCCTTCATTCCAGAAGCACAGGATGCTTTTTTCATTTTGATATCTTCACTGTTAACAATGAAGCTATAGACCACAGGAGATGGGGGTCCTACCTAAATCACATGGAACTCAATTTAATCTTTTCCCACAATTGCTGCATGTAAATTTTGAATTTATAAATTACAAATTCAGAAAGAATGATATTTTACTTGGATACAAAGATGTATATGGATTATACACTGGGATAGATCTTAATGACAGAGGAAGAAATAGGGAAGGGAATCAAGGAAAAAGGAACAAAACAGAACATAGCCAACTAAAAGAGAGTCCTTGTAAAGACTTGATGGTAGCATGCCACAAGTAACTCAACTTTTGGGGCTGGAGCGGTGGCTTGGCAGTTAAAGAGCTTGCCTGGCATGTGCAAGTACACGAGTTCAAACCCCTAGCACCATATACACAGCAAAGTCTTGGAGCAACGAAGTCCACATGAAAAACTAGATAAAAAATTGTTTCTCTCTCACTGTCCCTCTCTCTATCTCTCTCTCTTTTTATTTTAAGAGGAAAAGACAGTGAGAGAGAGACAGAGAGACAGAGAATCAATTTTTATTGGGTTTTTCACATGGCTTTCGTTGCTCTGACACTTAGTTGTGTACATGGGTGCTGGGGTTTGAACCCGTGTACTTGGGCATGCCGGGCAAGCGCTGTAACCGCTGAGCCACCACTCCAGCCCCTGTCCTTCTCTCTTAAAAAAAAAAGTTTAAAAAAGTAACTCAATTTTCTCCACCTTTGCTATAAAACAAACAAATAACAACAAAAAACCAAACCAATGTAGATTTATATTTTACCACATTCCAGCAAATAACCTGAAGAGGTGTGAGCCATATGAACACTTAATTCCAACCAAGTCCAGTGACAGGCCTTGTTTGAGCCTAACTCACTCCAATTTGAATTCTAAATTCTGTTCTATTTTCCAAGGATATATATGTCTTATAAACTAGAATGAATCTCTATGCTGGAGACATGAATAGGATTGGGGACCAAGAATGAAGAAGTAGGGCTGGAGCAGTGGCTCAGCAGTTATGGTGCTTGCCTGGCATGTGTGAGGATGTGAGTTCAAACCCCAGCACCACGTACACAACGAAATGTTGGAGCAACAAAAGTCACATGAAAAACTAAACAAAATTTTCTCTCTTTCTATCTCTCTTTCTCTCACTGTCCCTCTCTCTTAAAAAAAAAAAAAGAAGAAGGAAGAGAAAACAAAACCAGGTACCTTGCCCAGATTGGTGATGGTAGCAGGCCATGAGTAAATTAATTCTCGCTACCTTAGATGCAAAATAAAAAGTAACAAATAGAAATTTCATTACATTCCATCAAACAACTTGTAATGGTTTGAGACATCTGAATCCCGATTCAATTCCAATTTGAATATTTGCGTGTTTTTTTTCTTATTCTTGAGCTTGGTCACTTATTCAGTTATGTCACCTCTTCCCCTAGAACTAGGCATTTGATTTTCTGCATTCTCAATAGGACTTTATACCAAATTTGTCTCTCATCTTTATAAATTTCTTAATACTTCAGGATAGGATCATCTGGCCCTGTAGAGCGTAACAACTCTTCTGTCTCAGCTGCCTAGGCTGGCACCTGGCCAGGCTGCACAGAACCTGCCTATAGAACTGTACAGCACATGGAAAGAGACTTGGTGGGTGAGCAGGAGGCTCAGAAGTGATTAGGGATATAAAAGCCTTGCAGGGAAATTGTGAGGAGCTCTTTCTGGAACAAGACAATAGCAGTGGTGGGTGGTAGGAAGTCATTGCTGTGTGGGTATAGAGAATTAAAGGATGAAGAGGTGGGAGGAGGAGGATAAAACAATGAGAGAACAGAGAACAGGAGGTGACTGAAAGAAACTAAAATTTGTTTCTCATTACGATGTCAGTGTTCAGCATATGATCTGTGAGCTTCGGAGTAAGTGTGTTGGGGCTGGGAGGCAGCCACACTTGAGAGACCCAAGAACGACAGTAAATGAACTATGAATTCAGCCCTCTTGGAGTTAGATGAATGGGTAGCTAAGTGGTAGACAACTGGACTGTGTAAACAGTGAATGCTAGATGGAAGGTCTTTCCCTTCTTTCACAATTAATGAACAGACAAAGACAACATATTAGAAATTTGGTAGTTTATACAGGGGAAACTGCTGATTTCATACCAGCTACTATTTAACATGGTTACTTATTGTTTGATATTAAACTTATTATTCTATGCAAAGAGCATTTGCAAGGTATGATAAGTAAGGAAAGAACATTGACTGGTCCTATGGTATACATTTTTTTTTTTTACATATTACACACCGTAGTGTTTATCCTCACATATACAATTATTTTAATGAGATAGAAGTTCATTTCTCCCTCACATGCTCAGAGATATGCATCCAGGGCTGTTATGTTGGGTGGTGTAAGGTCTCAGTTTTCTTTTAACTCTTTTTTCCCCACTACCATATATAGGGAGTGACCCTTGTTTTAAGACAGAGATAGTTCATCACTATATCCCTGATCCAAGCAGCAAAGATGCAGGAGGAGGGAAGGTCAAGCCAGAGGTTGCACTCTATACTTTGTTGGCATCCCAATGGCCCAAACTCCATCACATGACCACATGTGGTTGCCAGGGGTCCTGGGTTATGCAACATTATGGACGGAATGTTTGTGCCCCCACCCCATGTGTTGAAATCCTAACTCCCAATGTGATAATATCAGGAAGTGGGGCCTTTGGCGGATAATTAGGTCATGAGAATGGAGCCCCCATGAGTAGGATTAGTGTCCTTAGAAAAAGAAGCACACAGTGCGGTTGCTGCCAGGCTCTGCCTATTGTTCACACTAATGCTTCCAGTGCAGGAGACTCCCGGATGTGTCAATGGTGTGCAAACTTTTACAAGCTTGACAATTCCTTACTGCTATCTTACCAAGTTTTTATGAAATTTTTACTTTACGTTTGTCTCCACTAGCCAACTGTGTCCCCCTATGCTGAAATATGAGTCTACAGGACCCGATCTAATGGCAAAGCTGAGTAGAGGACCTCATGTGATACTCAGAATTGTCCCACTCCTTTTGCAGATTTGACTCCTGTTTCCTTTTTCTGGGGCATGATCCTTGCCATAGAGAATGGTTTCTTTCCATGATTTCTCCTTCACTATCCCAGCAGACCTCTTGAAGACATACCCCTGAAGCTCACCAGAAGAGCATTGAAATGTATTTCGCTTGAGTTCAAATGGGAACACCTTCCAACACCAAGTTAAGGAAGAAGGAGGTGCATATTAAACTACACATCCTGTTTTCTGATATTCTCTGAGTCACAGCCACCCCCATCCCCAACCAGGCCATAGATGGAAAGTTTCATTTGAAACTCTCAAGTTATTTTGTGTTATTTTGGCATGGAACAGTCTTCTGGATGAAGAACTTAGTGCAATAGAGCTTTAAGAACTATCTACTTTTTCCATTATCTGGTTGGTTTTCCTGCAACTCCTTTGCTATTCTAACCCCAAGAAAGAGAGAGAATGTGTGTGTGTGTGTGTGTGTGTGTGTGTGTGTGTACAGGCATGCATCTGCACACAGTTCCTGTGGGACAGGAAGAAGAAACAGAAAGCCTCTTCTGTATTGGGTCAGAAGAAGAAAGGAAGGAAAGGTTACGCCATCAGATGAGAGCATTCAGGCACAGTAAGAGAAAATACAATTTACTTAGCTGAACCTCAAAGGCAAGAGAAGGCATGAGGGAAGTGGATTTTTCAAAGCCTTTTCTTGTCTTTTTTTTTTTTTTTTTTTTTTTTTGTATCAGGGATTAAATCCAATGGTGCTTAACCACTGAGTCACATCCCCAGCCCTTTTTTTTTTAATTTTGAGACTCACAAAGCCTTTTCCTTATTAATTTTTTTTCATGTTGATAGACCCTTTGATGGCTAGTACTGACTTAAATAGCTTTCCTCTGAGATGATCACATATTGTCTTTGATTTCTGTTGAAGCTATTCATATCTGGTTCTTTTCTAGATTCTGCCTTAGTATCCCTGTTGCTGATTTGAGTGATGAGTTCAGAATAAAGCCACATTAGTTTAACAACACCAATTCATGACTTTCACTAGTGGCGCAATTCATGCTGATAAATAAAAATAACTTCATTTGCTTAGCGGATTTTAGAAGTGACTTATCAGGAGAGAGGCAGTACCAACTCCCAAGGGTAGCCCATTAGCATTGCACCTGAATGGCCCATTAGCATTGCACCCGAATGCCAACAGATGCCGACAATAAATTGCAAACAGTGACTTTGCAATCAGCTGTGAGATTTCAGAGCCCAGCATCTGCAGGCATTTAACCACTTGCACTTCTGCCTCACATTCTTCCCAAGGAGATGTTCCACGGTTCATTTAGCTGATCAGGACAAGGACCCTTAGCTGAAAGGAAGTAAATAATGGTTTAAATCGCCTTATTCCTGTTGAGGAAGAAAAGCACTGCCATTAATGAATTCAGCCTTTGGAGCTGAATATATAACATTCTTTCATGGTAACAAAGAACAATAAAAGCAATTTTACCTGTTCTGAAAGCTTTGCTTTTTTCCTCCTCTGAGGATTATAAAGGATTGTATTGCATGATTTACCAGATGGGGGAATCTGAATCCTTTAAATAGGGAGGAGAGATAATGGTCTCTGAATTTCATCAACGATCTATAGTCCCCAAATAGAATTAGAACTGCTTCCTATATAGAAAGATGTTTACTGAACGGAAATTTTATTAGCTGGGTATTGAATTCAGTGGTACCAAGGGCATTCCTTTGGAAGGAAAGTTCTTTCTGCCCAGGTTTGGATTCAGTTCTTTTACTAACTTAAACTGAAGTGAACCATGCTTTTGAAATTCTTTGTGATTTTTGTATGAGTTTGATATCTTAGTCTTTTTTATTATCATTAAGAGAGAGAAAGAGGGAAAGAGAGAGAAAAAGAGAATCAATTTGATTTAGTTTTTCATCTTGCCTTTGTTTCTCCTACACTTAAATATGTATGAGGTGCTGGGGTTTGAACCCAGGTCCTTGCGTTTGACAGGCAGGCGCTCCAACCCAATATCTTGGACTTTTAAGTGCCAGTTGAGCTAGTTCTTTTGGGGTGTCAGTTCTTTACGATGTATTTTCCCTTTTTACCCATTTCTAAGCAGACTGAATAAGGGTTCATTATGGGAAGGATCAGGGCTTGCACAGATACTTGGGGAGTGGCACAAATGTAATAAAGAAGGCTCATCCCTTGGACTCTGTTTTCACCCTGTCCTTGGCACTACTTCCTATAACTCTTTTTCATTATAGTCTTGTAGTGATTAGATAGCTGATATGATTCACTCTGATTCTGATTTTGTTTTCATAAAGTGATTTTTCCCTAGGAGATACCTATTTTGAAGTGCTAAAGCGAGGGGAACGATTATTCAAAAAGGATTAATATTAAATATGCATGCTGTAGATACAATTGTAAAAGAATTCATAAAGCATATGAATCTGTCAACTAATAACAGATTTCTGCTATTCCTTTAACTGCCTGTGGCTTCTGTCCTCTGGGTCTCCATCAGTCATATTTAGAGTCCACTGCTTTCAGGCCTCTCCTTGCTTTTGTTGTTCATCTAGGTTAACAGGGTATTTTTTTTCTTATTAAATTCTTATCATGCCAGGGTATTTCAAAATTTCCCCCAGAGAGCAAAATCCAGACGTTTACACCACGCCTAGGCTTTTGTTGGCCCTGTGAATCTTGTGTCATCTTTCTTTCTTTTCCGTGTTTTCCTGTTTCCCTTGCTGTGCCTTGGTCCCTTTTCTCCCACCCTCTGTTCTCTGGTAGGCTGCTGCTCCTTCCACTGGTTCCTGCCCCACATCCTTAGCAGCTTTCTGCCTGGGTACTGCACTGGCAAGGTCACATTCTTACACACATTACATCAAGGTGAAACCTGACCCAGCTCTGCAGAGCTTTCTTCCATCTCTGTAGTTTGGTTGGGCAAAGTATAATTCTCAAAAATTTAAAAACAAGTCTCATTCACAGAATGGGCTGTATCAAACCATTTCTGAGCTGAGCCTCAGATAGCTCTCTCTGTGACAACTTTTCATGCATGAGAGCCTACTCTGACCAACTGCAGCATACAAGGTCCCAAGTGAAGCCTACATGTTGGCCCCTTAAAAAGAAGAGACCTCTGAAGGTGACAGATGGAAAGAAAGCCTATGTTTATAGGATCTGCGAAATCCTTCCAGTCTGAAATCCCAAGTGTGCTATACCTAGCAGAGAGCCAGACTCACAGCAGGAACTCAACGAATATTGATTTTCTTGAGCTGAATGAGCCCAAGGACACTTAGTTATAACTTCAGACACATTACACTGCTTTCCCTCTGGTAAGGGGAGAAGCCTAAGGGTTTCAGCTTGCTTTCCCTAGTTAGCCCAGGACTGTTCCACTACAGTGCTGATGGTGGCATCTGCTTCAGGGTACTTAGCCTCCCTTCCAATATTAGAGCTTGCCAATCCTATTTTTGCCCATGGTGTTTCCCACACCTCTTTGCCTTTAAACCTTACAAGGTACATTTTTTACATGTAGGATCCAGTTGTTTGAAGATGTAAGTTCCCTCAGAAAATTGAGTTTCTTCATCTTATTCAAGGCACTTATTATTGCTCAAAATTATATAATTATCTGTTTATTGTTTTACCATCATTCTCCCTTAACAGACTGTAAACTTCCTGAGAAAAGGAATTTTGATTTGCTTTTATTTCTTCAGTAACTAGAATATAGTGCTTAGTGCATAATAGAACCTAGAACTTACTAAACATTTCACAAATATTAAAATGAATTAATTACATGCATAAATGTATTAATATCCACTATTTCACTGGCTTCTCTGGATACAAAAATGAATCTGACCAAGTTTCTTCACTTGAAGTTTTTATGAGAATTAGTGGGGTGAGAAGGATACAAAGTAAATAAAGTATTTACTATACTTTGAATGTTTGTGCCACTCAAACTCATATGTTGAAATCTAACCTCAATGTGATAATGTAAGGAGGTTGGGTCTTTTGGTAGATGATTGAGTCATGAGAGTAGAGCTCTTGTTAATGGAATTAATACCTCTGTAACAGAGGCCCAAGAGAGCATGCTTGCCCCTTCTACCAAGTGAGAATGCATGAAGGAACCATCTATGAGCAACAGCCCCACCAGACACAAAATTTGAGGGCACTTTGATCTTGGGCATCCCAGACTCCAGAACAATAAGAAATAAAATTATGTCATTTGGTACAGGTGTGGTGTACACGTCTGCAATCCCAGTGGCTTGGAAGGCTGAGGCAGGAGGATCACAAGCTCAAAGTCAGTCTCAGTAACTTAGCAAGGACCTCAGCAACTTAGATCCTTTCTCAAAATAAAAAACAAAAAGGGCTGGGGATGTGGCTCAGTGATTAAGTGTCCCTGGGTTTAATCCCTATACAAAAAAACAAAACAAAAAACAAACAAAAAAAAAACCCAACAACAAAAGTTGTTGTTTGTAAACTACCCTAAGATATTTTGTTGTAGAATCCCTTACAGACTATAGTACACACACAAATATGAATAAATAATATAATATCAAGGTATATACAGCAGTCTGTATCCAAAGCCTATATGGCATGCCCATTCATTTTGATTTCATCATGCACACTATCATGAATCATTTCAAGGGGAAACAATGTGGACAATTTTATGCTTTAGATAAACTGGTGATGTATGCTGGATGGATAAGGGCAAATGAGGTTGAAGGCAGGAAAAGGAAGTGGGAGACTACTGAAGTGCATGCTTTATCTGTTCAAAAATATTTTTAAGTGCCTATGATTAACCAGATATCTTTCTAGGTAGTAAGGAAATACCTGTGAGCCTAACAATTAAGGTCCTGCTATCACAGAATTTATATTCTGGTTAACCAAAACGAGAAAACAAGTAAAACAAATTAACATGTAAGATAGTTCCAGACAGTAGTAGGTGCTATAAAGAAAATAAAACAAGGTTGTTGGAAATAAATCAGTGGTGTTGCCTACCCCAAAAGGTCTATCTAAAGAGATTGTCTATGAATGGAGGCCTGAGTGATAAGAGGCAAGTCAGAGGGAAAGGATGCTAGGTAAAGAGAACAGTGTTGAGTGTCAAAAAGTGGACCACTGTGCCCAGCACCAAGTTAGTGAGAGGAGAGTATTTATTGAGTTTGGAGAAGTAGGCAGGGGCCAGATTACTTAGGTCCTAATAGGCTGCATGGAAGTCTTTGGATGTTACTCAAAGTGCAATTGGAAGCTGCTGGCATTGGGATGGGGGTGAGGGATAATATGATGTTACTTTTCTTTTTTTTTAAGAGAGAGGGACAGCGAGGGAGAGAGACAGAAAGAGAATCAGTTTTTATTTAGTTGTTCATGTAGCCTTTGGTGCTCCGAGACTTTGTTGTGTACGTGGTGCTGGGGTTTGAACTCGTGTACTCGCATATGCCAGGCAAGCGCTGTAACCACTGAGCAACCGTTCCAGCCCCCATGATGTTACTTTTTAAAAGTGCATTGACCTAACTGCTCTTTGAAGCATGTCAGCCGTAGTCCATAAAAAGGTGGCATAAACTGCTAGTTTAGACAAGATATCAAAAAAACCCAAGCTCATGCAGAGGAGACTACCTGTGCTGACCTATTTCCCCTTCCTAGCCTATAAGCTCTTCAACAGCTTATTCACTTCCAAATCACAGTGCAGCCTCATGCCTGGTACACAGAGGAGATGAAGTGCAGGCAGAGTTAATGCATGTTCACCAGAGGGTTCTGTTCTTAGATTGTGTGAGCTGGAACGTTCACTTACTTAAAGGTATGAAGCTGTGGTCTCAGACAATGTAGGTCAGTTGAGTTGAGGGTTATTTCACAGTGGTAAATCATGTTTATATTCTAATCATGGCAATTATGGTAATATATTGATTTACAGATGCCTTTTGCTGCAGCAGAGTCTGAGTAATGTATATAATGTATATACATTGTATATAATCCAGTACAAATATTTCATCACTACTAAAAACTAATCGCAAAGAAATATGTACTGTGTTTTTTTTCCAGTAACATAGTCCTCATATAAGAGAAGATAGCATATGTTGAGGGAATTTTTACTACTAAGTATCTGGCTTTAGAGATGATCATATTGAGAATTATCAATGTAATATACTATTTATATTTTTTTAAAAATGAGTCTCATTCAACACACGCACACACACACACAGACACACACACACACACACACACACACACACACACTTCAAAAACAATTACTCCTCCAAAGAAGTAGGAATACAGAATTATAGTTAGGAATATGGCTCTGAAATCAATCACTGTCACGCACTAATGCATAATTTTGGGTAAGGAATATTCTCAACTTTGATTTTTGGAAAATAATACCTGTGTCCAGACTTCTTGTGAGGATGAATGAGTACTATCACTCCCTTAGGCGTCTCAGTATTGACATTTCTTTCCTACGTTATAGAATTTCCCAGTTACTAGCATTGGGTGGGAGAAAGTTCCTCTTCCCCTTAGAGTGTTAAAAATGCTCACTACTTCTTTTCCTGGGTTTTCTTGCAGCACGGGCATAGCACATAACCTTGATCTTCATCATTCTGTTGTACTCAGCTGCATTTTGATGCAGGAGTTAGTGGCACAGAACAGCCTGGGAGCTTTCTCTCTAAAGGTACCTGCGTCAGACATGGTGGTTGCAATGGTGCCTACTAGTCAGGCTCCCGATGCAGAAGTGACATTAGCATGGGCGGCCTGCATTTAAACCTGTTCTTTTTTTTTTTTTTTTTTTAAGAGAGGGACAGTGAGAGAGAATCAATTTTATTTAGTTTTTTTATGTGACTGTCGTTGCTCTAAGACTTCATTGTTTATGTGGGTGCTGGGGTTTGAACTCTGTCCTTGCGCATGCTGGGCAAGCACCGTAACCTCTGAGCAACCGCTCCAGCCCCTTAAACTTGTTCTTGGTGCAAATGTGGCAGCAGTGCAAACTGTACTATGTAGTTTCTGGCAACAGTGATAGCTCTTTCCTCATCCTCCCAGTTCTGCAAAGTTACTCCTGGAAATTCAATTGAAAGCCTGTTGCTCCAGGCTTCTCTGACAATTCTGTGAGCAGCCAACAACTTTTGGCAAAACTCTTAGTCAACTGGAGTCAGCTTTGGTTACTGGCTACCAGGAGCTCCAGTTAGTTTGGATTGTACACCTATACTGAGCACAGTGACTAGCAGAGAATACTTAATCATCATGGCTTTTAGTAGCAGTTATAACAGGCTCCCAGTTCATCTGCTAAATAGCACCCCTTGGTACTCTAGGGAAATGGGGTCCAGGACCCTTTATAAACACAAAAATCCATGGATGCTCAAGTCCCTTATATGAACTAGTGTAGCATTTGCATGCAATCTAAATACATCTCTTATGTTCTTTACTCTCATACACTTTAAAGCATTAGGTAACTTAAATTATGTAAAACATTTAAGTGCTATGTAAATTGTTGTTACAGTGTAATGTTTAGGGAACAATAACAAGGAAAAAAATCTAAACACATTAAGTACAGACGCAGCCATCTTGGACCTAACTACCTAGTACAGGTCAGCGACAACATAGCATTGTTTTTGTTTTTTTCCATTTTGAACCATAGCTGATTGGTGCAATGGATATGGAACCCATGGATACAGAGGGTCATCTGTGCTTCATTTTATGATTTGGGTGATTGTGCTCCACATGTAAGAGCTATATTTAATATTGATTGAGTATCCCTTATCTGTAGTGCTTGGGCCAGAAGTGTTTTAGCTATTCTTGGATTTGGGGATATTTGCATATATGTGGGATATCTTGGGAATGGAACAATGGATAAACTAAAATTAATTTATGTTCCACATATACCCTATACCCATGGCCTGAAGGTCATTTTATACATTATTTTTAGTGCACTTATGCTTTGTGACCCATCATATGAGGTCAGGTGTAGAATTTTCCATCTGTTGTATCATGTTGGCTCTCAAAAAGTTTTGAATTTTGGAACCTTTCAGATTCTGATTTTTGGGTTTGGGATGCTGAACCTGTATTGTATTTATTGTCTTATCTCTTTAAAATGCTCCATTTGTTTTGAATGACATCTTAGTCAATCTAGAATTCTTTCCTAGACTGTCAGCTCCTTGAAGGTAGAAGTTGTTCTTGTTTACCATTGAATTATTTTCCCACAAAATGTCACAGGTGGACCCTTAGTAAATATTTTTTTGGGTGATACTTAAAGAGTGGATTGATGAAACAATAGTGCCATTTCAAGAGCATGGCAGGGAGCCTGGGTAGACCTATGGGTTGGCATTATCTCAGCAAGGTAGTTTGGTCTAGGATTGATCCTTAGCTTTATAGGCTTAGGAAATAGCCAAACTTGATTACTGTCTTGGAACTAGACTCAGACTAAACAAACTCATAAGAGATTTATAAATAATTTTTTCACTAAGAAATACAGCTTTTGGGTGCTTTTGAATGCTATTATTCTCTCACTGTATGTTGACTAAATGCTTACTATGTATCAGCTACTCCTTTATCCCTTAGTATAAACAGCGAACAAAACACAAGACTGCTGCTCTCATGTAAATTTGTACAATTTGTCAACAAATATTTAATTGCAGACAATGATAACAGCTGTGAAGAAAAATACAGCAGGAAAAGGGAATGAAAATTGTTGGGTAGCGGGGGCAGATGTGCGGCTTTCAACTAATGATCATAAAAAGTGTTCCCTACAAGGTGACATTTAAACTGAAACCTGAATGAAGTAAGGGAAGCATATACCAGGCAGGGGAAACAACATGCAAGAGTATTGAGGCAGAAATAATTGGAGGATGTTTTTGAGGACAGCTCCCACTGATCTCTGGCTACTGGTATTCACGCCCTAGTGATATTCCCTCTGCTTGAGAGTAAAGAGGATTTGATGACTAGTTTCTAATGGATAAAATGTGACAGAGATGATGGAATATTACTGCCATTAATAGGTTGCAAGAAGACCATGGCTTCTGTCTTGGATGCTTTTTCCCCCACACTCTTGTTTTTTTGCTGTGAAAAAAGAGTTCAGAGGGCAGGTCTTGGAAAGGCTAGCTTGTAAGATTGGTTGTTGGCTGGCATCTGCAACGTAGCTGATAAATAGTTTCCTACACTAATAGCAAATGTTCCCTAAGT
The DNA here is from genome assembly GCA_004027875.1 of Aplodontia rufa. Lineage (NCBI taxonomy): Eukaryota > Metazoa > Chordata > Mammalia > Rodentia > Aplodontiidae > Aplodontia > Aplodontia rufa. Next base: position 16,958 of record PVKS010026740.1, read on the forward strand.
GATAAGGGAGGCTCATGTGCCTAGACGGTGTGAACAGGAGGACTTAGGCTGAATATCTGCTTTCATCCTACAGTCTGGAATTTTGTGGTGTGCTAGGCAGAGGGTTCTGCTATAACGAGCTCTTTATAAAACCTTTGGGTACTGAGATTTAGTAGGCTTCCCTGGGTTGAAGCATCACACACACACACACACACACACACACACACACTGCTGCATTTTAATTTCTGGGAGAACACTGTGGTCTGGGGATCTCTCGTGGGGGCTGAGAACCTGCAAACAGATTCCTGCAGACCACCCCTGCCTACATTGCTTTGGGGAGTCTTAGAGTGAGTACAACTGTATGGAGAACGCTGCTTATGTCTGAAGGTGGGAGTGGATGTGGGGAACCCAAACATACTTGTTCTGATGAATCACATTGGCATTGGCTGTCCTGGACAGCGATCCATGTGCAAAGGAACTAAGGGGTGCCTCTGGCCTATCAGGAGGAACTGAGGCTGTCAGCCCAATAGCCCATATGGAATCAAGGTCCATGTGAATGAATGTGGGAGCAATCGCTGCCCTGCCAAGCCTTTGGCTGGGATGCCAGTCAAGCCAAGTGCCTGGACTGCAGTCTGGTGAGAGGTCTCAAGCCAGACCCCACCTAAATGGGGCTTAGATTCCTGGCCAACAAAAACTGTGAGATAATAAATGCTTGTTGTTTTTAGCCTCTGAATTTTGGGGTACTTTGTTATTTAGCAATTGACAAAACAGCTGGAATGTAGGAATCAAAGAGAATGTGATATGTGATGGGTTCAGAATGGTTGGATAGGGACCAAATCATTCACGGCTTTGAAGTCTATGGATAATGATTCGGGATTTTATTTCAGTGGAGGATTTGGAGCAAGAAAGTCTGATCAACACATTTTCTCCTTTAGGCCATAGGTTTTCAACCATGGTTGCATTTTAGAACAGCTAAGGGAGATTTTTAAGAACCCCTATGCCAGGCCCCACTCTTGGAGGGTCTGGTTCATTTGGCCCTGGGAGAGTCTCCAGTATTGTTATTTTTTAAAAACTCCCCAGGTAATTCTGATGGGCAGCTTAGGCTGAGAAAGAGATGTGCTTTGGGACAGCAAACCTGTATGGGAAGCCAGGGGATTGCTTGCTGAGTACGGGAATTAGATTGCTGAGTATGGAATTAGAGCAAAGAGAGAGAGAGATATACATAAATATATATATGTATGTATGTATGTATATACTTTGGGTGGGGGTACTGGATATTGAACCCAGAGTTGCTTAACCACTCAGCCACACCCCAAATCCTTTTTTATTTTTTATGTTGAGGCAAGATGTTGCTAAATTGCTCAAGTCCTCACTTAATTGCTGAGACTGTCTTTGCACTTGTGATCCTCCTGCCCCAGCCTCCTGAGGACCTGGGATTACAGGCATTCGCCACTATACCTGGCAAAAGCTGCATATTTTTAATCATGAATTGTTGTGTTGAAATAAGTAGGCCTGATATATCCAGGTTGGCAGCCTCTCTTCTGATCAGTGCTGGAAAAATAGATGCAATTGCTGTCCGCTGGGTTTTTTGTATCCCTGATAACTTTCGTTTGTTCTTCTCATACCTATGCAACACTGTGGAGTAGGCTTCTGATTTAAAGACAACTGTGTGGTCATTGCAAATATAAAATCTTTGGTCTTAAAACTCTTGATAAATTCCAACCAGTGGCAACTGGAAAAAGTCTTTCATCCTGCGTTTCCGAAAAGGAGGACAAATTAATTCTTCAGCCTACTTAGCTCAGTACTAAAAAGACTGGGTCTAATAATCTATATTGCATGGATCTGTAATCAATGCATGCACAAAAGAGACCAAATTAGAAGACAGGTCAAATGCTTCAACACATTTGTTTCTCAAACTTCATCCTGCATAACGAGAAGAACAGATACAAGAAAGCATAAAACAAGAAAATAAAACAAAACCAAAACTTTCACGGGACTACAAAAATTTTGGATTTTTATGTTTTTTATATTTCCCATCAGTTATATTTTATAGCGGTAGCTAAGGAAATTTTTCTGAATCTTAGCTTCTGTTCAGCACACTAAATCCTTTCATTGAAATGTGATTAAACGTTTTAAAGAAATTCAATTAAATTAAAATATAAACTTAAACATCTTTATTTATTTTGATTTGTATTAAAAACATAGCTTTTAAAGGTAAAACAAATATAACTACATTTGCTTCTCTTCCCCTGTCAGTTTGAGGCCTGAATAGAAGGGAGAACCATCTGGGGAAACTGATTCCAACAGTGTTCCTGGGACTGCTGGGGACACTCCTGTCCTCGTGGGGAAAAGAAAAGGGGACACCAGGTTCTTCATTCAACAAATGTACTGAGTATATCATGCCAGGTGCTGGAATGGCACTGGAATGACAATGGGCATTTTTAGAATCCAGTTAAGGAAAAGTTGAGCTGGACATAATGTCATTTTTACTGCAAATTAGAAAAGCCTTTTTGGTTATTTCAATAAAATTAGCCAGGGATAGATGCTAGGGATATAGCAACAAACAATTTATACAAGATCCCTAATTATGAGGGCTGGAGCGGTGGCTCAGTGGTTACAACCCTTGCCTGGCATGCTAGAGTACACGAGTTCAAACCCCAGCACCACGTACACAACAAAAGACTCTGAGCAACGAAAACCATGTAGAAAAAAAAAACAACTAAATAAAAATTGATTCTCTCTCTCTCTCTCTCTCTGTCCCTCTTTCTTAAAAAAATACCTATTTATGGAACTTTTATTGTAGTGGGCAGCAGGGGTTTCAGATAAGACATAAATGTCAGTTAGTAATAAGTACTATTTTGATAAAACAAGATGATGTGTTTGGAAGATACGGTAGAGGATGGCCACTTTCATTTAGTTAAATAGTTTGTCAGATACCAGATTTATGTCATAAGACTGACCCACAGTGTTGTAACTATTTATTAATTGCTGATTTTTAATATTTAGAAGATGAATATAAAAATTCGAATTTTTATCTTCTCTTGAAGAATCTAATCACATCAGATAGGTATTTCCATTTGGTAATAGTAGGCCTTTCAATAGGGCATGTCATTCCCTTCCTTCATAATTACCCCTTTCCTCACAGAGCATCTTCTATCATTTACAATACTTGGCTTCTGAATTCAGATTTTTTTTTTTTAAAAAGAGAGAGGGAGAAAGAGAGAGAAAGAGAAAATCAATTTTATTTATCGGGCCTTTAGTTTTCTGACATTCAGTTGGGCATGTGGTGCTGGGGTTTGAACTCAGGTCCTCACACATGCCAGGCAAGTGCTCCAACCAATGAGCCACTGCTCCAGCCCCCATGAATTCAGAATTCTTGATCCCTGGGCCACTAAGAATATGAACCAAAATGTAGTGTGGAATGGGATCTAAGGCATCCAGAAAGCCATGAGCTGAGGATCAGGGGGGAGCAGGTCTGGACACCTGCATAGACATTTGTGATCATTATTTTGTTTGGGCCCGTAATGGCTTGTTAAAAAGTGTGTAGAATGAATCAGAGAGATTTTTGTTTGCTGAGTTTCTTTCTGTTTGCTTGCTTGCTTGCTTACCAGAGAGCTTATTATGATAGAGAAAGGACTGACCCATGGCCAGGTTCTGTGGCTACTTAGATATCTAGCTTTACATAGTCAAATATTTTTATGTGATTATGTCTTTCTAGTATATGTGCTGCCGAAGCGAGCACTGTGATTATGTCTTTCTAAAATTTCCAAAAATAAGGTATTTTAACCACTCTTTCTTTCCTGATTTATCATCAAGTAAAATTTCCACAATGTCAGGTGACATTAGAATGGCTATGGACATTTTTAGAATTCAGCTAAGGAAAGTTGAGCTGGGAATATATCATTTTTACTGCAAATTGGAGAAGTCTTTTGGGTCACTTCAATAAAATTAGCCAGAAATTATAGACTGCTAATTTGGTTGTATAGTAGTCCCCTTTCTCATCCTTAAGGGATGCATTCTGAGATATTCAGTGGATGCCTGACACCTTGGATAGTAGCAATAACATGGCACTACAGTGTTGCAGTCTAGTAGCTGAGCTCATGTGTCCTTCCATGTGTTATGCCTTAAAGCTTCCTTTGCATCACTCATTTTGTGCTTTTGGGCCATTATTAAGTAAAATAAGGGTTACTTGGACACAGGTACTGCAATACCACAGGCAGTGGTCTGATAGTTGGGAGGGCTGCTAAGAGACCTGTGGGTGGGTAGTATACAGTCTGGACAAAGGGGTAAAGGGATGATTTCCATCCCAGGGCAGATGGAGCAGGATGATGTGAGATTTCATCATGCTGCTCAGGATGGCATACAGTCTAAAGCTTATGAATTGTTTATTTCTGGAACTTTCCATTTAATATTTTTGGACCAGAGTTGACTACAGGTGACGGAACCATGTGAAGCCAAACTGTGGGTAGGAGAAGACTATCGACTGTTAAGGGTCTATTCTTTGGTCAGCTTTAAATTTATTTACTTGGGGCTGGAGAGGTGGCTCAGCTGTAGAACACTTGCCTGGTGTGCTTGAGGAACCAGGAAAAACAAAAAACAGAAGAAAAAAATTGAAAAATTATTTACTAAAGAACTGAGAATATTCCAACAACTGATGGACTATGAAACAAAAGAGATAAAGAAGAACCATATAATCAATGGACATAATTCTAACATCTAGAAGCAAATGGTAGCAAAACATTTTTCAGAGTACAACAAAAGTAGTAACAAAAAAGAGAAAGAAACAAGGATCTTGGATTGTTTAGTACTCCATCTAGTGAAGATGAGTACACATGAAAAAAATTTAAATTCTTCACTGATTTGACATACACATGGTTGTTGAGGTACTGCCTTTTTTTTTTTTGGTAGCAGGGATTGAAGATTGAACCCAGTTGTGCCTCACCACTGAGCCACCTCCCCGGCCTTTTCCTTGTTTATTTTGAGACAGGGTCTCACTAAGTTACTCAGGACCTCACAAGTTGCTGAGGCTGGTTTTGAACTTGGCAATCCTCCTGCCTCAACCTCCTGAGCCTCTGGGATTACAGGTGTGCACCACTGCACCCAGAGAGATACTACCTTTTTTAAATTGCATTTTGAAAAATGGATCAGAGCCCTGTAAATAATTTTCCTTTGCCAGTTAGTACTGAAACCTCATGAAGAGTGAGTGCTGGGGAGACACTGCAGGAGGAAAGGATGAGCTTCCTGCTTTAACATGCTGGGACAGTTGCTGACACAGAGGGCTTCTCCCTGCAGCATCTCCAGAGCAGACTCTGCAGATACAAGGTTTCCAGGGCCTGGCGCCTGCAGTGACAGCAGCTTCTCCAGTGCCCTGCATTTGCAACACACAGCAGCCTGCAGCTCTCCCTGACAAGCTCCTGGGGCTGCTCTGTAAAGAAGTGCCTTGAATAAGACACCTCCCTAGACCCAGGGCAAAGTTCCAGCAAGTTCTGCCAGTGAGGAGCACAGCAACATCCCTGCCAGTCAGCAATCTCAGCGGCACCCTCCAACAATGACTGTATCTCAGTCATGTTTGTGTTAAATGGGATCCTGGCTGTCGTATTTTAGTCCTGAGGTAGTATAATAGCTGCTCCTAGTAACTGCTTTTTCTAAAACCTTTTAAGTTTGTTCTCTTTACTTTTTAAATTTTAATTAAATTTTGCATATCAAATTACTGTGCTGTTTTCTCTCCTCATTGGACCCAGATAGATACAATATGAATTACCAATACGTACAAAAATAACACAAAAGTTGTTATACACAACTATAATGAGACCATTGACTACTAACTGGTTATTTTATTTTATTTTATTTTAAAGAGAGAAGGACAGTGTGAGAGAGAGGGAGAGACAGAGAGAATCAACTTTTATTGAGTTTTTCACATGGCTTTCGTTGCACACTTAGTTGTGTACGTGGGTGCTAGGGTTTGAACCCATGGACTTGTGTATGCTGGACAAGCGCTGTAACCGCCGCCGAGCCACCACTCCAGTCCCTTAACCGGTTATTTTAAATCAGTCACTGTTCAACAAAACTTAAATGCCCTGAGAAGTTTAACTCAATATAGAGATTTTTCCAAATTTGACAACAATCCTAAAAATGAACACAAAACAGAATTATAAAATGGAAAGAAACTTCTAAACCATAATAAAACAATGTTTGCTCAATGATGTTGGAGGAAAGATCAAATTGTTTTTCAATTCTGTTCAACTAGGAAATAATTATGAAATTATCATGAAGAGGTGATTAAAGAGTATAGCCAAAAAAGGAAGGAAAGATTAACAGAGGTGTGTCAAGAAGTAAGAAAATTATGATATTTTCTGAATTTTATAACACTTGTGGTATTTGTGAGCTTTTAAAAAATTTATAATGTTGTGATTTCCTTTATCAACTAATATTTATTCATCATTGTGTATTCTCTTTCTTTAAAAAAAAAAAAAAAAAGGTCCGCCAATTGTATAAAGTCATGCATAAACCTGGATCTGGCCCAGGTAGCTCTCTTGTACTTAGAAGGTCTGTTTGGATTAGTTTTCACCTGGGATTTCTTGTCCCCCGCTCCCCTTCAGAGATTTTTCTGAAAAGGCAGCTTGTGTCTGTGAATGGATGTTAACCACTAGTCTTAATGAATTTTAGTTCCCAAACACTAAGATCCCAATAACTTATTCTTTGCAGAAATGTCCTCACAAATATGCAAGAGAGGGGAAAAGTAACCCCAACCCTGAGATGCTGGGGCAGTTCAGCTTCTGCCCTGGTGTTAAGCATACAGAAAGCAGGGTGGACTATGTGTGCTGTGTGACATCGTATTGGGGTGACCTACCCTCTTCCCAAAGATCAGAGCCACATTCAATAGGTCTCACCACAGATACCACCCTTTCTGTGCCTCTTCATCAGAGAGACAAAACCTTTCTTTCCTCAATAAATAATAAAGCTGAAGTTATATACCCAGAAAGTATAATCTATTAATTAAAGTTCACTCCAGGGGTTGGGGATTTAGCTCAGTGGCAGAGTGCTTGCCTAGCATGTGCAAGGCCCCGAATTCAGTCCTCAGCTCTGAAAAAAGAAAAGAAAAAAAAAAGTTCACTCCAAAATGATTGCAATTAAATCTTTTCCCTGACAGTTTTGATTAAGGAAAGGAAAAGGGGGCACAGATTGGAGAGTACCTTTAGAGAGAGAGGAATACATTTTCCATTCAAGGAGAAATCGGAAAAGAATCATTTCTACATCCAAATTCTGCCTGAAGCCCAGTTGGAGAAGCTGACTAGAAGAGGGGAACATTTTTAAAAAGAAAAGTATACATGAATGTATTCATTGTGGATAGAAGTAGCCTTAAATACGTAAAGGGAGAAGTAAATCCATCAGGAAACACTTACTGCCAGCCCTCCCAGAAACAGGAGATGGAAAATTACAACGAGCTGACCACAAAGCTTCTCAGACTCCAAGACGTGACTTTTCTGAGTTCTTTCATATTTAACAGTACATCTGCTAATGTTTCAGGAGATCTCAATACTCTTTAGTCCTTATTTTTACTCACAGGGAGGTAAGTTTAGCTGCATTTTATTTTGGGGGAATGCAGATCTCTATGGGAAAGCATCTAATGCTGGAATATCAAACGAATATCTCTAATTTATATAATTATAGAAAGATTCCAAATTGTGTGTTTCTTCTATTGCAACAATATTTTTTTGAGAGGAAGTTGAACCTAAGTGATATAGACAGAAAACATTTATAATAAAGTTTTGTCTGTTTGTGAGGATCATTTTATAGGGGGAAAGCACTGTAATAATCATCCAGTTTAAACTTAAGGAAATTAAGGCCCACAAAGCTAAAATGTTTAGCAGTTGATAACAAAGATGAAACTGGAATGTAAGTTGATTCCTAGCCCAAGGATCGTTTGAACACACCAAATTGCTTCTTATAATGTCCACATTATTCCATGGGAACTCTCAGCAAATATTTCTTGAATGAATGGCCAATGGGTAAACATTGAAAGTGGGTGGCTAGGCAGTTTTCGTCTGCTTGGTGATTCTCATCACCTTAGAATCACCAGGGAACGACTTAAAAATACAGATTCCTATGCCCCACATCTGGAGGTGTAGAGAGAGGATCTAAAAATCTATATTTTTAATAAAGTTTCCCAGGGCATTCTGATAAAAAGCTTTGTATAAAATACTGAATTCCAAAAGGTTATCTCACAGAGGAAGCTGATGTAGGCAGCATTTTTCACACCAAAGAGCACCTCTTAACTCAAGATGGTCTACACAGCCTACCCAGCCGGACTGGCAAAGTTGGTTTCTTGCAACCTTATTCCTTACTCCTTTCTAGATGTTCAGACTCACTCTAAACATTTTCTAGGTAGCGGTGAGGTGGCAGGCTGTCATCATTTTAAGTCTCTAATACATAAGTGAGATAAAACTCTTTTGGGGGATGGAGTTGGAGGGTGTTCTGGGGATGTTTTTCATGCTTATAGAGAGTAAGTCATAGGAATTGGAAGATAGCATCAGCTTAAAAAAAATTTTTTTAAAGAATGTCAACAATTCAGTTACAGCTCATCAAACCTTTTGGAAAGAGTTTCAGGCTAGAAGGAACATCTGTGTTTAGGATTAGTCATTATATAGAACTCACACTACTATCGATCATGAAACATGGAAATAGCTTTGTTATTTGTCAGAATGTTTTGCTAGAGTCAATTTGCTACAGTCAGATTTTATTAGTTCTGAGAAATATGTTGTAGAAACTGACATAATTTTCTCTGTAGATTTTTCTCTGAGAAATTAATTGCAAACAGCAGTTTGGAAGGATGAACTAACATATTCCATAATATAGAAGGATGAACATTCAGAAATTCTAATTCTGGTCATTTTTTAATGTAGGGAAAACATGAACTTCTACTCAGATGAGTGGAAATTCAGCCAACATAAAAATACAAACAACAGGGCTAGAGTGGTGGCTCAGCATTTTAGGTGCTTGCCTGGCATGCTCGAGGATGTGGGTTCAAATCCTAGCGCCACATACACAACAAAGTGTCTGAGCAACAACGGGAAAAACTAAATAAACTTGATTCTCTCTCTCTCTCTCTCTCACACACACACATTGTCCCTCTCTCTTTAAAAAATGCATACAACAGATTTCTTTAATCACCCTGAAGAAAACTCTTCAAATTTTTTTCATTTTTTTATTAAGAAATTTATTTATTGAACAATCAAACATGCTTCCAATGAAATAATATATTTATACTCTGACAATTAGATTTACCCCCTAATTAACCACCCTTGTCCCTCCTCCTCTCCCCCCTCCTTCCCAATACATCTCTACGAATGCCCTTGGTTATGTCGCTACACCTTTTCAGGGTTTAATACATGAGAGTTGACCACCTTTCGCAATGGTCAGGGTTTAGCTGCAGCCTCTACAGATGAGTGCAGACATTTGACCCTTCTTGGTTCTCTGGGTTATGCTGACTTCACTCAGCATGATTTCTTCCATAGCCATCCATTTACTTTCAAAGGTTGCAATATCATTGTTTCTAATTGCTGAGTAGAACTCCATGGTATATATGTACCACAGTTTTTGGATCCCTTCATCCAGAGAGGGGCATCTGGGTTTAGCTATTGTTGATTGAGCTGCTATAAATATAGATTTTGCTGTGTCACTGTAATGTGCTCATTCTAAATTCCCTGGAAAAATACCCAGTAAAGGAATAGCTGGATCACATGGTAGGTCATTCACTAGTTTTTTGAGGAATCTCCATACTACTTTCCAGAGGGGCTGTACCAGTCTGCAGTTCCACCAACAGTGTGCTAGTGTACCTATCTCTCCACAACCCCTCCAGCATCTATTATTATTTATTTTCTTCATTTTTGCCAATCTGACTGGCGTGAGGTGAAATCTTAAAGTAGTTTTCATTTGCATTTCTCTGATTACTAGTGATTTAGAGCACTTTCTCATCTATTCATTGGCTTGATCAATGTCCTCTGTTGAGAAGTTTCTATTTAGTTCTTTGGCCCATTTATTGACTGTGTTGTTTGTGTTTTTAAGTTGAGATTTTTGAGGAGTTTGTAGATTCTGGATATGAGGACCCTGTCAGAAGACCCACAGTCCATTATTCTCTCCAATTCTGTAAGAAATCTCTTGACTAACTTGATTATTTCCTTGGCAGTGCAAAAGCTTTTTAGCTTTTATGACATCCCATTCACTGATTTTTGACTTTACTTCCTTCACTTTTGGAGACATGTTGAGAAAGTCTTTGCCTACTCCCAAATGTTGAAGTGTTGGACCTAATTTGTCTTCCATCAGTTGCAAGGTAGCTAGTTTAATTCCTAGCTCCTTGATCCATTTTGATTTGATTCTCATGCAAGGTGAAAGATAAGGGTCTAATTTCAACTTTCTGCAAGTGGCTGACCAGTTTGTCCAGCACCATTTGTTGAATAGGCTGTCCATGTAGGCTGAGTGAAGTCAGCATAACCCAGAGAACCATGTAATATTTTGTCCCCCTTTGTCAAAAATCAGATCATTAAAGATTTGTGCATTTGTTTCATTGTCTTCTATTCTATTCCATTGGTCTTCCTTCCTATCTTAATACCAGTACCATGCTGTCTTTATTACTACAGCTCTATAGTATAGTTTTAGATCTGGTATAGCAAAATCACCTGTTTCGTCTTTCTTACTTAGTAATGTTTTGGCTATTCTGGGTTCCTTATTGTTCCAAATGAATTTGAGAATTGCCTTTTCTATATCTGTACAGAATGACATTGGTATCTTAATGAGGATTGCATTGAATCTGTACAGTGCTTTTGGCAGAATGGCCATTTTTATTATATTAATTCTGCCTAACCAAGAGCATGGAACATGTTTCCATCTTCTTAGGTCATCTTGCATTTCATTCTTCAATGCCTGTAACATTCAACTCTTTACCATCCCCTTCTCTCTCAAATTTTGTCTTTGAAGAAACTGAATCTGGACAGGCATGGTGGCACACACCTGTAATCCCAGCCACTCAGGTGACTGACGCAGGAGGATTGCAGCCTGAGCAACTTAGCAAAGCCCTAAGCAACTTTGGGAGACCCTGTCTCAAAATAAAAAGATAAAAAGAGCTGGGGAGTTGGAGAGGTGGCTCAGTGGTAGAGCACTTGCCTGGCATGCGCAAGGACCTGGATTTGAACCCCAGCACCACATACACAACTAAGTGTTAGAAAAATAAAAACCAGATAATAAATAAGAATTGACTCTCTCTCTAAAAAGCGGGGATGGAGGGGCACTGGAGATGTGGCCCAATGGTTAAGCACAATTCCTAGTACAAAGAAGAAGAAGAAGAAGAAGAAGAAGAAGAAGGAGAAGGAGAAGGAGA
>PVKS010026741.1:0-28304 GCA_004027875.1 Aplodontia rufa
AAATAAGCATTTTCAAATCTTTTACTCACATTAATGTTAGGAAGTAGTATGGAAAAATTGGCATCTGGAGGGCACATTAACCTAAATTATCCAAGTTGGGGAAGAACTAATTAATGATAAATGATTTAAGAAGTTTTCATTAATTAGTTTTCTTTGGTATAATGTAGTCAACAACAAGCTTATTAAGGTACCCAAGTGTGGTTTTGGAATTATCTTGGGTAAGATGGAAGTTGTGGAATTAAGAAATGAATGAATGAATGAACAAATAAACGAACATACATTAGTTAAGACACCCTTATCGAAGAGTGTAAGTGAGCTAGGGCAGAATTGTCTAATGGCTTTTTTTTTTTTTTTTTTAAAGAGAGGGACAGTGAGAGAGAGATAGAATCAATTTTATTTAGTTTTTCATGTGGCTTTCGTTGCTCCGAGACTTCGTTGCTTACTTGGTACTGGGGTTTGAACTTGCATGCCAGGCAAGCGCCTTAACTGCTGAGCCACTGCTCCAGCCCCGGGTTTGTGTGTTTTGACATGAGACTGTCATGGGCAGAGTTAAAACAGTTTAGTCTTTCAGACTAGGGAAAGAGATGAGCCGAGTGATAACTGTGCTAAATGGAAAATAATCTGTCACAGTTTTGCTCTTGAATATCCCCATTATTCTTCATCTCTAGGGCTAAGCTCCATTAGATTGGCAAAGCAGAACACTCACTGTTGAGCAGACCACATAATCTCTTCAAATGTACACAGGCAAAAATGTAATCACTGTAGCTATGCATTTCTAAGAAGCCTGGTTTTCTCCTTCAAAAGCCTCCTGTTTATATGGATAAAATTCTTTTGAAAATAGTATACATTTTCCAGGTTTGAATATGGGTGAATGCTTTCTTTTTCCTTCCTTTTTTTTTTTAAGAGAAAAAGTGAGGATCCATTCATCCTCACTGGATGAATGGATCCAAAAATTGTATATAGATACATGTATACACATACATACACTATGGAGTTCTACTCAGCAATTAGAAACAGTGCTATTGCAGCCTTTGAAGGGAAATGGATGGTGATGGAAGAGATCATGCAGAGCAAAGTTAGCCAAACCCAGAGAGTCAAGGGTCGAATGTTTTCACTCATTTGTGGAGGCTGGAGCTGAACCCAGGGCTGCGTGAAAGGTAGTCAGACTCCTGTATTAGACCCAGCAAAGGCGTAGCAGCACATAATCTAGGGCATTCATAGATATGTATTGGGAAGAAGTGGGGAGGGGGCTGGTAGGGGAGGGGAAATGAAGGGAAAATAGGGAGGAATCTAGGGGGGGTAAATCTGTTTTAAGAATATATGCATATCATATTGTACTTTGGATGCATTTTTGATTGCGCAATAACTAAATTTCTTAATAAAAAATAAAAAAGAAAAGGAACAGTGAGAGAGAGAGAGAGAGAGAAAGAATCAATTTTATTTAGTTTTTCATGTGGCTTTTGTTGTGTATGTGTTGCTGGGGTTTGAACTTGTGTCTTTGTGCATGCCAGGCAGGCGCTGTAACTGCTGAGCCACCACTGCTCCAGCCCCGACGATTGCTTTCTTAATGATTTAGGGTCTTCATTTTATATTTTTGGTAGGTTATAAAACCTGATGTCCAGATTTATTAAAATCATTCCTAGGTAAGAGTTGATTTTGAATGAGACCCTGAAGTTATCTCCTGATAGTAGAACACATGAGCTTTGGTATCTCTCCTGACCTTTTCATTCACATTTTTAATTCTCTATTACCTCTCTTCTACATTAATAGAATAACCTCTTTTCATGCTTATCTTATAAACATGCATTGAACATAACATCCTTAGATGCAAGGTTGTAGAAGTGTGTCCTCAAGAAGCTCAGACAAAGTGGTCACAGACAAAAGGAAGTAATTACAGTAGTATGGTAGATGTTGTAATAGACAGGGAGCCGTGGGAATTTCAAAAGCGATAGCTTTCCTCTGACCCTAGTTTGATAATGAGGGAAGTGATGGAATATGAATCTCAAAGGATGCATAAAGTTTACCTAGCTTGGGGTGTGATGGCAAAGGTGTATAAGCATCCCAAGGGAAAGAGTATGTATTTATTTATTTAGGTACTGTGGGAATTGAACTCAGGGGCTCTTTACCACTGAGCTACATCTCCAGCCCTTGTTATTTTGAGACAGGGTCTTGGTAAGTGGCTTAGGACCTTACTAAGTTGCAGAGGCTGCCCTTGAACTTGTGATCCTCCTGCCTTAGCTTCTCCAGTTGCTGGGATTACAGGTGTGTACCACTGTGCCCAGTGAGATAGCATATTTTTTAAAAAGTCCTGAAATTAAGAGAGGGCAAAATGAATTGGAAAATCTGTAGGTTGTTAGTATGACAAAAAAGGTAGATGAAACCTAGGGAATAGTGGTGGAGATGAGGTTAGAGGGTAGCACATGAAGAGACCATGTCAATACCACATATAGGAGTTTGGAAATACTCTCATTAGGGTGATACGGGAGGAGGTGAGAACAAGACTGTTCATATGACCCTATATGCCATCCTTCCTTTGCTGTCTGAAACAGCTTTCTGAATCAGTTATAAGATGTAGAATTTGGACTTAACCTTGTATCTAGCTGCACCACTAGATCTCTTCCTGTCCTCTGTGGTCAGTTGTGACAGAATCCTTGCTGCTTCCCAGTGTGCTGCCCCATCTGCATGGCAGGTCCCTCTCCTTCCACAACAGTGACAGTTACTTGCCAGATCAGCCTTCAGGACTCAAATGCCACCCTCGTGTGTCATTCTGGATCAGAATTAATCATTCCTTTCATTGCACTCTCAGCACTTTGCTTTTGCCTTTTAAATTCTGTACATGCTGATTATACTCATTATATAGACCAGCAAATGTTAATTAAAATGCATGTTTTGTCTTACTGAATGTTTTTGCTTCCATTATATTTTTTAACCAAGTTTTATATAGTTAATGGTTTAGTCAGCTCTTTATGTGACTGAAAGAGCTGACAAGAACAATTTTAGGAGGAAGAGTTTATTTGGGGGCTCATGATTTCAGAAGTCTTACTCCATAGGCAGCTAGCTCCATTCCTCCTGGCTGGAGGTGATGCTGAACTTCATGGTGGAAGAGTGTGGTGGAGGAAAGTGGCTCAAGGCGTTGCCAGTAAGCAGAGAGAGAGACTCCATGCCAGATACAAAATATATACAACAAAGGCACGCTCCTAATGGCCCACCTTCCCCAGCCACACCCTGCCAAGCTTCATTTGCCAGTTAATCCCTGTGAGGGGTTCACTCACTGAGTGGGTTAATGCTCTCATAACCCAGTCATTTCATCTCACCTCAGCCTTTGGTTGTCACACATGAGCTTTAGGGGGACACCTTTCATCCAAACCATAACAGTTAATATTGTTATAAAATGATCTTAGATAAATAAAATATAGTTAATAAACAGTGAACAGAGAAAGGTGTAAAAGACTCTTTTGGCATAACTTTGTAATGGACAGATAATATATTTTGGCTTCTAATTAAAATGTGTTCATATTTTGCTTCATGTGTTGACAGCTTGAGATACTGAAGTTATAACATCTTTTATATTTTAATTTAGTTGTAGATTTGTAATTCTGTACGATTTACAAAGCCTTTCTTGCTCTCTCTCTCTTTTTTTTTTTTAAAGAGAGAAGGACAGTGTGAGAGAGAATGAACTTTTTTATTGAGTTTTTCACATGGCTTTCTTTGCTTTGACACTTAGTTGTGTACGTGGGTACTGGGGTTTGAACCTGTGTACTCGCGCATGCCAGGCAAGCGCTGGAGCCACCCACTCTAGTCCCGCCTTTCTTGCTCTTATCAGAAAAAGAGTATGATAAAAATTATTTAATGAGAATTTGAGAAGTTGGCTGCATGTCTGGACACTATTTATTGCCAGCACAGTATCTATTCTCCTTTAAATCTTTACTAATAACAGAACTTTGATTTTGTTTGTAGTGGTCTTGTGCTCAGTAAAAAACAAACTCCATTTCCTAAGATGTAAGCAAAAACCTTGAAAGTTTTGTCTTCTGAGATGATTTTCACCTCTGCTTCTTTGTTAAAGCCTTCTTCCTACCTGGAATGTGAATACAATTCCTTTGGTTGTAGCAGCTATAATGTGTCAGAAGCAGCACCGTGTCTGATCTTTTGTGACACTAGTAGCACTCAGGAGCATGTGTACTAACCTCAGCTTCTCTGCATGTCTTGATTTATTACTTGGCAGTCAAAGAGTCCTTGGTAATATTGCTAGTAATAAATAATAAGATTAGAAATAAAAGCATCATTTCATATATAGTCTTTTAGTATACTACTTAAACACTCTTAAAGTACTTTGTTCTGTGGTGGGATTGGGAAGTTTTTTTTTTTTTTTGACACAGAGAGAGAGTTGACTGAGAGAGAGAGAGAGAAAGAGAGAGAGAATCAATTTTATTTAGTTTTTCACATGACTTTCATTGCTCCAAGACTTTGTTGTGTACATGGTGCTGGAGTTTGAACTCATGCACTGCTGAGCCCCCACTCCAACCCCAAGGGATTGGGAAGTTTTAATGACAAATAGTGTATATCCTGAGGAATAATGTATATCTTAAGGTGAAACAGATAAGGTCATTATCATGTGGCGACGTTGATGTGTGGGAGTCAGAAGACCTGTGATCTAGTTTTACCACCATGTGACTTCAGGCAAGTCAGTGAATGTTACTTTGTCATGGTGTTTTCCATCTATGATGTGATTAGTTGTTCTCTTAAAATCTTAGAGCACTCACATTCATAGTCTTATTTTGTAAGGCCAGTTTTGATTTTTTTACAGTAACTTCTTAGGTTATAGTATCAATTCATTATGCCCATCTGAATGTTTATTTTTTACCATGCATAAATGTGCACATTCAGTGATAAATTGGTTTATAGTAGACTTAGAAATTTGTGTATTTGGCTTAATAATGAATACCTTTTGGAGATTTTCACATTTTACTGCTAAGTTGGTGCACAGTTCTGTGAGTGATTTGATGAAGAGGGAGGTGGTTACATATGCAGGGACTTTTCTATAAGGTAGGCAGGGGTTGCAGTCCTTGGTTCTTTCATATACTAGTGCATGACTTTTGGTAAGTTATATAACTTCCCTGTGCATCAGATTCTTTATCTGAAGGCAAGGATGATAATAGTACATATTTCACAAGAGCAGCATGAAGACTGAGTGGGATAGCACAGGACTTAGAGCTTGACACACCTTGGGGACTACATGTAAGCAGTTAAGATTTTGGGTTTTTTTTTTTTTTTCCTTATCACTGTTGCTGATATTATTCTCTTGATAGCTTAGATGACTAAGAGGTGTTTATGCTTAGGACAGAAAATAGGGCTTTGTTGACAACAGTCTGATTCAATATAGTGTTCTTTATTAATTTTTCCAACAGTTTCAGTGTTTTAGTCAGCTTTTTCACTATTGTGACTAAAAGACCTGACCAGAAAAATTTTAGGAAGAAAAGTTTATTTTGAGGGCTCACGGTTTCAGAGGTATTAGTTCATAGACAGCAGGCTCCATTCCTTGGGGCTCGAGGTATGGCTGTACATCATGGCAGAAGAATGTGGCAGAGGGAAGCAGCTCAAGGCATCACATGGGGAAGCAGAGAGACCACTCACCAGAAACAAAATAGATTCCCTAAAGGCCCACCCCTAGTGGCCCATACCCTACCAGCCTACAGTTACCACCCAGTTAATCCCAGTCGGGATCAATTCACTGATTAGATTAAGACTCTAGTAACCCAGTCATTTCACCTCTCAGCCTTTTTGCATTGTTTCACATATTGAGTTTTTGGGGGATACCTTTCATCCAAACCATAACAGTCAGTTTATTTGTTCTTGATAAAATTTTAAGCTGTGTATTCACTCTTTATATTTAGGAATGAAATGTATTTTCGGCAAAGTTAATAGATAAAAGTTTTATTAAGACTTTGTTTTAGGGATGTATAGTTAGCATAGATCATAATTATTAGCATGCTTTTAAAAATAGTACTTCAAAGAAAAATGAGACCATTTTATTATTTAGCTCATTAGCCCAGTGTATTGTTGTCTTAACTATGGGTAGAGTTTTGAAGTAACCCAGTTCTTGAAGTAAGGCAGAAAGTTTTTGCAATTAGTCGTTGCTTCAAACTGAATCATTTAAAAGGTTTTCTTTGAATTGTTGAAATGTTTAAATTTGACTGTAATGGACCACCTGAGCAACATGCTTCTCTTGCTTGTCATTGAGGTTATCAGTAAGGCTGTGCAGTTGAATCTTCCAGAATGGTAGCCACTAGCTATGTGTAGTTACTTAAACTAAAATAATTTAAACCACAATAAAATAAAATACAGTATGCAGTTCCTTGGTCATATTGACTACATCTTATAGGCTCGATTGCCATACTGCAGGAAGTTTTATTGGATGGTGTCAGTTAGATTATAGCTGGACTGTTGGGGTTTGTATCTCAAATTGATTACTTATTAGTTATGTGCCCTTGGGCAGGTAGTTCAATTTCTCTGTGCCTCATTTTCCTTATATATAAAACTAAATGAATAGCAGGAAACAAAAGTTCTCATAATGTTGTTAATTGTGGATTAAATTAATTAACATTTGTAAAGTGCTTAGAACAGCACCTGGTATGTAGTAAATACTGTTTGTTAAGTAAACAAATGTGCATGGTGTTCAGATTTATTATACTTTATAAATTATTGTGGGACTATCTTTTGTTCTTCCTGTATCCTTTATTGTTGTTTTGAGAAAACAATTGTATATATACCAACCTGCTTGAATGTTTATTTTTACATTTTTTGTTTTTTAAAGAGAGAGGTACAGTGAGAGAAGGGGAGGGGAATCAGCTTCCTTTAGTTTTTCATGTGGCTTTCGTTGCTTCAACACTTTGTTGTATACATGGTGCTGGGGTTTGAACCTGCATCCTTGCGTGTGCCAGGCAAGCACTGTAACTGCTGAGCCATTGCTCCAGCCCCAATTGAGAATAATTTTTTGATCTGATATTCTAGCTAAATGAGTACTCACTGCTTTTAATGTGAAGCAATCTTCTTTGTTAGGCATTTGGGGAGCTCCCTGTGCTTCCAACTCCGTTCTCATTACCATCCAGTTCTAGCCTGTTGTTGTATGTTTCAATTACTCATTGCCTTTGTTGTCAAAAACACTTGATGATGGTTTCTTCTCTTCAAAAGGTATTTAAGCTCCCTCAGATTATGTAGCATTATTGTCTGTGCTTATAGTAAATGTTCAGCATATGCTTGTTGAATAAAATAATTTTTAGGTTTTGAAAGGGCAAGCAGTATTTCTATTGATATCAAAACTACATTTGTTCAAGTAGTTTCTGAAGTAACAGGAGTGCAGAACCCATTCTGTCATCTCTGATGTCAGTCTCAGCGATGTGCTCCTTCTCTCAAGCCTCTCCTCTTCTGTCTGTCTGAATGGTGAGGGTGCTGTTCATAACCTTGCAGCTCAGAGACATGCAAATCATGCTGTAAATACATTCTGGATGACACATTCTTAGAGCATTCTGATTTTATCTTGACTTTCATTTCTTTAACTTCTGTTCTTTGATCTGTATGTTGCTTCTTTCTGGGTTCTTATTAATTAAATTGAAGTGCTTATTACATGAGTATAACAAAGGAGATATAACCAATGTCAAAACAAAAAAATCACTTATTGTAACAAGCAAAACTTAGTTTTTGTCTTTCCATAATAATGACATCTAGTTATGATTTGAGTTATTTTTCACTTTAGGCAGGTTTATTACATTCATATGAGAAAAAAACAGCCTGTAAAGATTTAATTTCTGTAGAATGATGTGTGCCTGTGGTATAGTGAGATCATGTAGAATGCCCATTTATTAGTAAGAATAATGTAATAATGTAATAATATTGGTGGAAAACCTGTAATTAATCCATTGATTGAGGTATTTTGAATAGTGCATAGTGTCACAGATATATATTTTTCATGTTACCTTGTAATGGAGAAAAGAGTAGATATTTTAAAACAACTAATATGAATCAGATTTCTATGTGGTCTTGCTGTGTGATTGAAACCCTCAGACATTTTCTGAGATACTGATTCAATATCTTGTGCTTTCTCAGGTTTTATAAAGTTGGCATAGTGAGTAACGGGGAACTGATAGAGCAGAAGACCAGGTATCACTTGAAAATGATTTAGATAGATTTTTACATGTCTCTGTTTATGACCTGTAGCATAAGTGTCTGTAATTGTTTTCTAAAGTACTTTGCCCTTTATTAAGCCATGAGCTTCTTGAGGGTAAAGATTGCTGTTCATTCATTGTTTGGGAGAAAGTTTAATTCTGAAGAATGCAGTGATCTGTGAAAGCTTCCTTGAATTTCTTTCTCTCTAGCTTGTCATCAAAGTAATGAATGCACATATGAATAATAGATAATAAATTGAATCACTTGCCTAATTACTGAGAGGATTCAATTTTTTATATTATATTATTACTGAAACTGACTGCCCCAATAGACATTATGAACATTCTCTAGAGAACAATTAGATTTGCAATGAGTTATTTTAGTTAGATTGCTTCTTGGAATTAAATGTTTGTTTGTATCACTATCTTAATATAATTCAATGTCATTTAAATGTGCTGAAGTGCCTTCACTCAGATAACTTGTTACTTTTAAAAAATAAGTTACTTGAATATTGTGTCTTCCCCATTTGACAGACACCAGATGCAGCGATTAATAAAGGTCATTATACTACTTAGTCACAGCTTTTAATGATGATTACCTGAACATCTGCTAGTTTTATCACTGCAGTTATCAGAAACATCTAATAAAATACAGAGGCTATGCTTTGAAACTCTGGAAGTCTTTTATTTCTGATATTTTGAAAATTGTACTGTCATGTTTACAGAAATACATAATCAAACTTGACTTAATGGCTTTTATTACATTCTATGATTTTTTTCAAGAGTATTTTTTAAATCATATAAGCAGTTGATCTGAATATGTCATTGTGGTAATTACAAAATATGCATTACCATTAAGCAAAGTAAACTGTTCATAGTTGTAGACATTATACTTGTGAGTTTGGACACTGTCTACTCTAGGGCAAAAAAATCACTGTGTTTATTCTGTTTGTAGCAGAGGAGGAGTAGATCTATTTGAGTTCTTAGACATTTATATTTAACTTCAGCATAATATGACTTTAAATTTGATGAGGATTAAGTAATATAGTTTATATCAACACAGTGAGGTAAATAGATATGATAATCTATTGATGTAGAAGTTTTTTGAGGAAGAAGTACAGTGTGATTTAATTATGAGATACATAAATGGGGAATGGTAGGAGATATATTTGGAATTCAGACCATATTGTCAACAGTTGTTTTTTGTTTTTTTTTTTTTTCCAGGGCTGAGGACCGAACTCTGGGCCTTGCGCGAGCTAGGCAAGCGCTTCAAAGGCTGTTTTTGACATACTGTTATTTATCCTATAGGTGTGTAGATATATAGACATTCAAAAAACTACATGATGCGAGTCTAGCATTCAGGGAGCACTTTTCCATTTCTGTTTATCCAGAAATGTCTTTACTTTTGTATTCAGAGTTTTAATTATTATTATTATTTTTTTTTATTTTTGAGACAGAGTCTCACTAAATTGCCCATGCTGGCCTTGAACTTGTGATCTTCCTGCCTTGGCCTTCTGAGTTGCTGGGATTTATAGACTTGTACCACTGCACCCAGCTGCATTCAGTTATGAAGAATGTTTTCAGCATTTTTTGAAATCCCAAGTTTCAAATCCTATTCTTTTTCAGAATTTGAAGGATACTATTTCATTGTTTTCTTATTTTCATAGTTTCTTTTTAAAAATTTGCCATTAATCTTATTTCTGCTCATAGAAAGGTTATTATTTTCTCTGACTGCTTTTTAAGATTTCTTCTTTATAGTTTTCGGAATTTTATTCTGATGTGTCCAGATGTTTTTCTTGCTTCGATCCATCTTGGGGTTTGTTGTGCCTTTAAAATCTCTGAATTATCATTCTTGCTTATTAACTCTTCAAAAATTACTTTTGTACTATTCTGTCTTTCCTGAGACTCTAGTCACACATACTTAACCATTTCCTGTATCTCAAATGTCTTGTGTGCTCTTTCATGTGTTTTCCATCCTTTTTCTTATAGTCTACATATTTTTTTATTTATCTTCTAGATTTTTAATACTGTTCAACTGTTTAAAATCTGTCTAATCTTGTTAAGCTTAACTGTTGAATTTTTAATTTCAGTTATTGC
The DNA here is from genome assembly GCA_004027875.1 of Aplodontia rufa. Taxonomy (NCBI): domain Eukaryota; kingdom Metazoa; phylum Chordata; class Mammalia; order Rodentia; family Aplodontiidae; genus Aplodontia; species Aplodontia rufa. The sequence continues at coordinate 10,257 of PVKS010026741.1, forward strand.
CATGTTTCAGTTCTAGAATTTTCATCTGATTCTAAAAAAAAATATCTTATCCTGTAGTTCTGTCTTTGTCTTCTTTCCTTCCTTCCCTTTTTCTTCCCCTTGCCCCATCCCTCCACTCTCCTTCCTTCCTTCTCTTTCCTCTCTTTTTCATATACCTGGTCATTTTAGATTAAATGGAGAGAGCATATATAGAATGTATAGTGATTTGTGGAAAGTTTTTAGTTTCTGCCAGGCAGTGAAAGAAGAGGCAGGACAATTTAATGATATTTGAGCTGTTGCAAGTCTGATTTTTAGTATTTACAAAGCCTAATTTATTTCTAGTTCTCTGTTAATTATAGGGTATAATCATTTAGCGACCTCATCTGGAAGTCTGAGGTCCTTCCCAGTGTCTGTCTCGTTGGTGGATCCAGAACTCTAATTTTTATCTTAGGACTCAGACTGCTAAGACCTCTGTTTAGCCTTTTAATTTCCTGTTGATAATCTTCGCCTGGTTTCTTTTGCTCTATGCTACTTGTGAATAAGCAGAAGATGCATTAAAGAGTTAGGGTGCAGATTTTGGGTTGACTTGGTTTTGCTCTCTTTGCTTTGTAGGATATTGGCTTTTCATGTCCTGACTCATGGAGCCCTGAGCTCCAGCTTTGTCTACCAGCCATGTAAAACTGAAAACTCTTTTAGAGTTCTCACCCACTTAGCAATTTTTATTTGGCTAGCATTGTGAAAATTTTTCCACCTTGTGCATTGTCCTCTTTTGTCACCCATCTTTCTTTGTTCCTGCAAGACAAATATGGTGGTTGGAGGTAACTGGACAATGAGGTGACTTTTAAGGATGGAGTCCTTAAAGAGGATAGGGAAGAAACTTTGAAGGAGCATGGCTTTCTATTGATTTGTTCTCATATCAGACCTGGGTGATGTTGAGATTTCTTAGCAGGAGTGAAATTAATAACTTGTCTTGCTCTAGCCTTGTTATTTTTTGTGTTATTCCAAGACAGATCTAATCTTAATAGAGGAGTCAGTGAATGGATGTACATATATATTCCCATAACATATTACGGATCATTGGTTTTCAGCTTTTTATTTAGTTGTAACATACATAACAGATAACCTTCACCTGAGTAAGTAGTCTCATGAGTGATCTATTATTTCTGTGTGTACTGGGTATGTATGGTTGCCCAGACGACATCCTCTAATTTCCATACAGGGAAATCATGGAAACTCAAGTTAGTGAGAGGGCTGTTATTATAAGGACTTGAATCTGAGTGTTAGTTATTATTTTCAAGTTGCTTAGGACATACCTACCAAATGATCTCAATAGACCACTCTTGGAAATTATTATATACTGTCTTGAAGCAGCTTTTTGTTTTTTTTGTTTTTTTTTTGTTTTGTATTCAACAACTACTGCAATTATGTAACCAAAATGTGGATGTGACTTCATGTGGTAATGGGGCAAATGGAAAAAGCATTAAAAAGAATTAAGAAATTAGTGAGAAATTATATGTAGAGAGGTGAAGAAAAAAAGAAAATGCTAAAAACAACACTAGGCTTTTGAATTTAAGACTTGAAATGTGATCTTATTCCCACCCTGAAGAGTACTACAGAATTTAACCAAACCTGTGGTTGCAGTTGATTATACTCATATATTCTATAGCGACCCCTATCCGTAGACAGTATTGTAAGCACTGGTCCTAAAAACCACTTCATTTTTGCGCATATGGAATAACTGTGACCAAATTGAATATAGGAATTCCACATAAAGCAGCATTATTTCCTTATTTTAAAAACAATTAAGATTAACATCTTAGAAATTATAGTAGTATCTCTTCATAATTTTGAGCCATACACTTAAGGTTGACTCATTCTGACTCACTTATTTAAGTACACTGTCATTCAAAAGCTCTTTCATTCTGTTTTGCTTTTTCTGTTTTTTAATTCCCCCCCCAATGAATAGAATTATTGTGGAAAATCTTGTATTGCTGAATATAACCTTTGTTTTCTCTTAATTGGTGTGTATATGCCGTGCCTCTAGGCGCATTCAAAGCTTTTACCAATGATGGCAGTACTTTCTCATTTAGTATTGGCAGGAAGTGTAGTATAGTGAAATTTAGAGTTTAAAAGTAGTGAGATAGCACTCTCTTGTTAATAGTATGAATGTATATATACTATATTATTTAGCAAAAATGTGCATCTATTACATAGGAATATACTATAAATGGTTGTTGCTAGTTAAAGCTTAGTCCAGGAAGCAAGCATCAGGCCTAGTAAATATCTCTGTTTGACAAAACAGTTGAGCTGGCCCAATTATTTCAAAGACTCTTTGATTAAAATTCCAGGAAAATATTTTGAGTAGTCCTGAGAATTTATGATGGGATCTGACTCAGGATTCTACGTAGACAACAGATTGTAGAAACTCAGAGAGTTCTGTAATACTGTGTATAGACATTAGCAAATAGCTAAGTGCATAGGACTGGGAGTCAGAGTGGACTGAGGTTGATCCATGGTACCACCTTTTAAGAGCTATATAATTTTGGGCCATTAATCTCTCTAAATCTTAATTTTCTACAACAGTACCTGTGTCCCCAGGTTTGTGACTAGGATTAGATTAGATTGTTTCTTTTTCATTCCATCATTCAGAAGTTTATTGAGAACCAGTTACGTGTCAGGTCCTGTACTGGGAACTGGGTATAGTAGTAAATAAAATGACAAACCAATCTGTGAGTTCAGTGGGGAAGAACAAAACCAAAATAATGATAAATTTTGGTATTTTCTGTGAAGAAAGACTCCAGGGTGTCATAAAACAGAATCCCTTCTTGAGGAGGTTGTCTTAGGTTCAAATAGGAAGAGTGGTAGGAGTCAGCCACACTTCAGTGGAGAGTTATAGAGGGAAGGCATAGTGTGGCATGGCCCTGAGACACTAAGGTGAGATCACTTTATGAGCTATCCCTTAAGACATGGAAGGAAACAAATAGCTTCCAAATTAAATGCTGTAGACAGTGTATTAAAACTCATTTATATTGTTTATAAAGCCCTCAGGCTCTCACTCAAATCTTTTGGATAATTATTTTTTTGTAGTCTCCACCTAAATTTGGTTATTCAATTTTTATTGCATGTAGAAGTGGCAAATTAGGACACAGATTCCTGTAAACAGGAAGTTTTGGGTATAATAAAATAAACTTTAAAGTGATCAGTGAGTGTTAAAAATGTGAGGTGATGCATTATTTTTTCAGATTTATTGAGGTATAATTTATAATGAAATTAATTCATCCATCTGAAGCAGAAAACTGGATAAATTTTGGTAATTATACAGTCATGTAACCAACATTACATCCTGATACAGAAAAATTTCATCAAGAATCCTAAAAAATATCATTTTCTTATTTCAGTTTGCCCTGGCCACCCACCTTAAGCAATCACTGTAATATTGTATTTTACAAATTTCTTATGAATGGAGCCAGGCAGCTAGAGGTCTTTTGTGTTTGATTTCTTTTGTGTTGTTGCATGTTATTAATAGTTTCTCCTTTCTATTGTTGAGTAGTATTCCAAAGTATGGATTAATAGTTTGCTTAGCTTTTAACCAGTTGATGGCAAATTTGGATTTGGGGTCATTTCTTTTGGGTAAATATCTGGGAGTAAGACTGATAGAGTGTATGGTAAAATTTATGTATAAGCTTTATAACATACTTTCTCTTTTTTCTTGCTCTTTTTTTCTTATTTTTTATTAGTGCATTATAGTTGTACATAATGATGAGATTTGTTGTCACATATTCGTAGATGAACACAATACAGCAATACACTTTGGTCAATATCCACCACACCTCCACACCCTCCTACCTCCTTCTTCCTGTTCCCCAGATCCTTTGCCTCTCTTTCTTGGTCCTGTATTTTTCCTAAAATATCCAAGTACAGTGACATAATTCTTATACCTATGAAAAACATTTTTTATATACATGACTGTAGTATATACAGTGACATACTTATAAATGCTTGGAGTGTACCTTGATTTAATTCAGTTCCAACATTTCCCCTTCTCTTCCCTTCCTGTCACCCCTTATTGTTTTTAGATATATTTGACAATAGGATTAAACATTTGTATTTTGTACAGGCGTGCAGCGCAGCTTATTCAAATATCTTATGCAGTATCTTGCAACTGTATCTCATAAATATTGACATGTTGCATTTTTCTTACAATTCACTTTTCACTATTTTTTCATTTTTAAAAAAATTTTTATTAAGGAGTTTAGACATCAAAGAATCTTAAATGCTTATGAAGTGACAATATGATATACATTTGGTCTTAAATCATAGTTTCCTCCGCTATGCCCACTCCCCAGTCTCTTGATTCTTCTATACTACACCCCTTTAAAAGACATAAATGTGTGTGTGTGTGTGTGTGTGTGTGTGTATGTATATATTTTTTAAAATAAATTTTCCAGAATTAAATGATGATATAAGTATCATTTGATTTTTCAGGGGGTTGATGCATAGGCTACATTGTGGATTGTTTCCCTAGATCCCTTCCTTTCCTCCCTACCACTACCTCCCCAACCTCTCCCTCCTTCCCTCACATGCCTACATGTCTATGGTTCCCCTAGATTATGTGTTGGTATGCCTTTGGTGGGTCTAATACATGAGTTTTACTACCTTTCCCCCAAGCCTGGGTTTAGCTCCAGCCTCCACAAATGAGGGAAAACATTCGGCCCTTGATCTTGGGGTTTGGCTGACTTCACTTAGCATGATTTCTTCCATGGGCATCTATTTACCTTCAAAGGCTGCAATATCATTGTTTCTAATAGCTGAGCAGAACTCAGCTATTAGTACACACACACACACACACACACACACACACACACACGTATATCTCTCATAGCTTTTGGATCCATTCATCCAGTGAGGGGCATCTGGATTGATCGCGTAATTTAGCTATTTTAAATTGAGCAGCTATGAACATTGATATTGCTGTGTCACTATAATGTGCTGATTCTAACTCCTCTGGGAAAATAACTCAGAAGAGGGATAGCTGGGTTGTATGGTGGATCCAAACCTAATTTTTTGAGGGGTCTCCATACTGCTTTCCAGAGCAGCTGGACCAGTCTGCAATTTCCATTAACAGTGTGCTAGTGTTCCTATCTTCCCACAACCCCTCCAGCATTTGTTAATGTTTGTATTCTTCATCTTTGCTGGTCTGACTGGAGTGAGGTGAAATCTTAATGTAGTTTTGATTTGCGTTTCTCTGATTACCAGTGATTTAGAACACTTTGTCATGTATTCATTGCTTGCTCAATTTCCTCTGTTGAGAAGTTTCTGTTTAACTCTCTGGCCCATTTATTGATTGGATTGTTTGTGTTTTTGTTATTGAGTTTTTTGAGTTCTTTGTAAATTTTGGATATTAGTCCCCTGTCACAGGGATCACAGGCCACGACTCTCTCTCATTCTGTAGGTTGTCTCTTGACTGTTTTGGCTAATTCCTTGGCTGAGCAAAAGCTTTTTAATTTAATGGCATCCCACTCATTAATTCTTGACTTCAGTTCTTTTGCTTTGGGACTCTTATTGAGGAAGTCTTTGCCAACATCCACTTGCTGAATTGTTGATCCTATTTTTTCTTCTATTAATTATATGGTAGCTGGTCTAATTCCTAATTCCTTGATCCATTTAGATTTGATTTTTGTGCAAGGTGTGAGATGAGACTCTAATTTCAACTTCCTGCAAGTGGCTGTCCAGTTTGTCCAGACCTTTTGTTGAATAGGCTGTCTCTCCTCCATGTTATATTTTGACCCCTTTTGTCAAAGATCAAATGTTTAAAGATTTGTGGGTTTGTTTTAGAGTCTTCTGTTCTATTCCATTGGTCTTCATTTTATTTTGATACCAGTGTCATGCTCTGTAGTATAATTTTAGATCTGGTATTGCAAAAACACCTGTTTCATCTTTCTTACTTAGTAATTATTTGGGTATTCTGGGTTTCTTATTCCAAATGAATTTGAGAATTGCTTTTTCTCTATCTGTAAAGAATGACATTGGTATCTTGATGGGAATTGCATTGAATCTGTATAGCTCTTTTGGCAGAATGGCCATTTTAATTATATTAGTTCTGACTGACCAACAGCATGGAACATCTTTCCATCTTCTCTGGTCTTCTTCAATTTCTGTTTTTGGTGTTTGATAATTTTCATTATAGAGGTCTTTTACTTCTCTTGTTAGATTAATTCCCAAGTATTTTATTCTTTTAGAGGGTATTATGAATGGGACTGATTTCCTAATTTCTTCTTCTGGCCTATTATTGTTAGCATATAGGAAAGCTATTGATTTGTGGTGTTGATCTTATAGCCTGCTACTTTGCCAAATCTGTTTATAAGCTATAGCAGTTTTCTTGTGGACTTGTTTGGATCTTCAAGGTATAGGATCATGTCATCAGCAAAAAGGAATAGTTTGACTTTCTCTCTTCCTGTTCTGATCCCTTTGATTTCCTTCTCTTGTCTGATTGCTAAAGCCAGGTTCTTGGGAACTATATTGAATAAAAGTGATGAGAGCAGGCAGTCTTGTCTTGTTCACAGGTTTAGTGGAAGTGCTTTCAGCTTTTCTCCATTTAGTGTTATACTAGCTGAGGGTTTGATGTATATGGCTTTAACAAAGTAAAGATAAGATCCTTTGATCCCTATTTTCTTTAGAGTTTTGATCATAAATGGTGGCTGGATTTTATTAAAGGCCTCTCCTACATCTATTGAGATGATCATATGTCCTTAATTCTGTTTAAGTGATGGACCACATTTATTGATTTGCATATGTTGAACCAGCTTTTTATACCTGGAATGAATCCCACTTGATTGTGATGAATTATCTTCTTGATGTGTTTTTGCAAGAACTTTGTTAAGGATATGCGCGTCAATGTTCATCAGGGATATTGGTTGGTAGGTTTTTTTTTTTTTTTAATGTGTCTTTGTTGGGTTTTTGTATCAGAGTTATGGCTGCTTCATCAAAAGTTTTTGGGAGAGTTCCGTCATTTTCAGTTTCTTGGAATAGCTTGATAAGGAGAGGTGTTAGCTGTTCTTTAAAGGTGTGTTAAAACTCAGTGGGGAATCCATCCGGTCCGAGGTATTAGTTCTTTGGAAGACTTTTAATTGCTGTATGGATTGTGATGCCTGTCATTGGGCTGTTTAGTATTTCACTTTCATCCTGTGTCAATTTGAGGATGTTGTATTTGTCTAAAAATTTGCCAATGTCTTCTAGATTATCTGATTTAGAGGAGTATAGTTTTTCAAAATAAGTTCTGATAATCTGTTTGATTTCAGTGAAATCAGTAGTAATTACCCCCTTTTTGTTGGTGATCTTGTTGATTTGCTTTGATTCTCTCCTTCTTTTAGTTAGATTATCCAGGGGTCTGCAGTTTTATTTATTTTTTCAAAGAACCAGGTCTTTGTTTCATCAATTCTTTTTATTGTTGTCAATTTCATTGATTTCAACTTTGATCTTGATTATTTCCTGTCTTCTGCTGGCTTTTGGTAATTTTGTGAAACAGTATTGACTTATCAGATGAATCAATCTCATACTGCTGTGACTGTTGACTGTAGACTTTGGAAAGCTGGAGTTTGCATGTGTTTATAGATGCACACATTCCAAGCATAATTTAGTAGGAAAGTTTCTTTTAAAGTACATTACAAATGAAGATAAACACATTTTCCAAAAGATATATGTGCTTGATAGCAGTTAAAAGGCAATAGGCTTAGTTTCTGTTGGCATTCCAGCATATTTGCCAAGCAATTTGACCTTCTGAGTTCCAAATGTGTTTAGGTTTCTGGAGGAATATAAGCCCAACTGAAGGCATCTCCTAGAAGAAAAATCCAAACTGGCTCTTATTTCAAATATAAAGAATGATCTTGCTGAAATTCTATTCTAATTTAAAATAAGCACCTCTTATCATTAATATGTGAACCATTGTATAGTTTTTGCACAGCTTGCTTGGTGCAGTGTGGTGTGGTTGTCCCTGTAATTGTGCTTTGTGCTTTGAGATAGTTTACTACTTTTGCCTTTCTCATTGCTGTTATAAACACATTTCATTCTCTTTTTTAATTGATTCAATATAGGTATACATAATAATGAAATTCATTATGCCATATTCATACATGTAGATAACAGTTTGCTCAGTCTCCTTTGCAAGGTTGTAAGCATCTTGAGGCCACCAGGTATCTTGATTATGTTTTGTACTTTCAGAGCCTTGCACACAGAGAGTTTGTGAAATTGTCAGGCATTGATGATTTTATTGGAAACTAAGTGATCCACAAGATTGACTGTCTTAAAATTGGGCCATTAACAATGACAGTAATCTAACTTTTTTGTCAGGAAGTTTACTAAAACCTTTTGTTTATATCAATCCCTCATCAACCTTGAAGGTTATATTCTTAAAAAAGTGTTGCTACCACAATTATTATTGGCAAAACTATGGTTAGCAAAATTAATTTTGGGGGAAGAGCAGTGGCTCAACAGTTACAGTGTTTGCCTGGCATGTGTAAGGATGTGGGTTTGTACCCCAGCACCACATATATACAATGAAGTGTTGGAGCAATGAAAGCCAAATGAAAAACTAAATAAAGTTGATTCTCTCTTTCTCTCTGTCACTGTTCCTCTCTCTCTTAAAATTTTTTTAAAATATCATTTGGAAAGTAAATGTTTAAAGAAAAAAAAACTCTGTAAAACATTCTAAAGGCACTTATTAAAACATAATAAATGTAAGTCCTAGTGGCATCCATTTCAAAACAACACAGATTTGTTTTGTCTGGTAGGTGAATTGATTGGGAAAGTTATAATCTGATCTACCCTGAGGCATGTTTTCCTATAAATTTTGTTGTTTGGTATTATTTTTAAAATATTTGAACTAGCTTAAAAGGTAATGCCTTTAGCATTTGTATTATCCTTTGGTTAAGGCTTGCAGTTTTAGCAAAATGCTGACCCTTTGACAAATTATTACAGTACTCAAGGATGAGTTTCTTCTGTTCATGTGTTGAGAAGGTGGAACACTGATGCTTAATCTCCTTTTTCTGTTCATCACATCTCCACCACAGGTTGTATGGCCTGCTGGAGGAGAAATTCTTAATTGGTTTTCTTTTGCTCAGAGGACAGAAGTGGTGGTTATGCAATTGACCATAGTTTCTATCTCTTTGGATTTACATTATTCCTTTCTTTTTAGCAGTAAAGAAAGAGGGAGGAAGGCATTATATCCCCCCAAACTGAACTGCCCTCACATCAAAGTCTCCCCCTTGGGAGAGGGTATATAAGTAAGGGAATGGCAGAAATATTGTTTGGAGTGGTGTTAAATCTTAATCCTTTCCCCAAGAGTGATTTTTCTCCTAAAATTAATTATCTTTGAAATTGTTAAAAAAAACTTATTTTGGGGGCTGGAGCGGTGGCTCAGCAGTTTCGGTGCTTGCCTGGCAAGCACGAGGACCCGGGTTCAAACCCCAGCACCACATACACAGCTGAGTGTTGGAGCAACTAAGGCCATGTGAAAAACTAAATAAAGTTATAAAAAAAAAACTTATTTTTGTGATTGGGTGGTGCATGTACATGGCAAATAAATAATTCAAGATGTGCTAAAGGTGATGGAGTGAAAAGAAGAGTCCTTTCCCTTTAACCACCTAGTTTGAATCTCCCCCTGGATGACTGCTAGTTAACTGTGTATATTTATGTACATCTCTGTTGCCCAGCAGTTCAGAACTTTGTTCAGAACCTTGGCTTGTGCCCTCCTCTCCATATTTAAGATATGTCTTGGTCAGTACATATAATTTTGCCTTGTGTTAATAACGGAATTGATAGACATTTATGTTGTTTGCAATTGTTTTTTGTTGCTTTATAAAGCTGGTCATGCTTATTTGCTTATAAAAAAATTTAGATGACTGCTACAAATGCATTCTTATTTCAGGTAGTTTACCCAGTGAGTTGGAGACAGTGCTTTCTTAGAAATGTTTTCATAATGAGAAGGACAGCAGATCTTTTATGTAAAATATTGTCAATGTGCTTGGAGTGTGCTGGTATTTTATGTGGAAGTTGCCATAAACTCATCAAATATAGCATTCTGGAAGAGGCTTCCTCCCACTTGTGACTTCTTAAAGAATTTCACTCTTTCCCTGCTGTAAAAAAATTCATTTAGGGTTAATTGAACCTTATGTTTAAGTTTTGGGCTATGTGAATTGAGGTCAGGGCATTGAGTAGGGAATGAGTTGTATAGTTTACTGTGAAGAAGCCTAAAAAAGAATTTTCAGGATCCTCAGAGAAGATATCACTTGGAGCCCAGTAGGAGCTCTTTCCCATTCTCTCATAGATCGATTGTATTAAGGATTAATGTTTCTTATAAAATCCTGAATGTAAGAGTATAAGTTTCTTTGGAAATTTATACTCTACTACTGTTGTTGTTCTCAAATATATTCACTATCAGAAGAAGGTAGTATATTAGTAAATTAGGTAGGTGTTTCTTAATATTGGAGGAATAAATATATGGATGTGATTAGATTTGTTTTTACAATTTGCTTTTTGAGAAGAATTTGCATCATAGTTGCCATTATCTCAGTTATTCTATTCTGAATGACCCAGGTAATCATGAGTGAATATCCAGGTAATGATATGTAAAGGATAAGAAAGCACAAGTAAAAGTTTTACTAAATTTATTTCACTTTCTTTATGACAGCAATCTAATTTCTAATCCCTTCTTTTTCTTTTGTGATACTGGGGATCAAGCCCACAGCCTCATGCATGCTAGGCATAAACTCTACCACAAAGCTAGATCCCTAACCCTCTTATTTTTTTGTATGTAGTTAACTTCTGCTCCAAGGGTGGACTTTTGTGGTATGTGGAATACTGTGATAAAAGAAAGTGAAGGAGAATGATTAAAGTTTGAAGACTTGTTTTTCTTAAACATTCCTTTTGAGATAGCCATGCTGAAATAGCTGTCCAAGTGGTGAGTTTTTATCATCCTTTGAAGGCCTTTGTAAAATGTTGCTTTGTAAGTAAAATCCTTTGCTGTGAGCTTCCCTGTAGCATTTTAAAGAAGCCATCAATTAAGGAACATTATTTACAGTTGGTTCCTAAATGTATGATTCTCTCAGGAGACCATGATCTTTTGGATGAGCAGTTTTATCCATATTTGTATTCATGGTACAGTAGCAATAAATGATGCTTAGTAACTTCTGAATTAATACTGTATTGGAAAGATCAGTCCAGCTCATTTTTCCAAGGGAAGGCTGGTCTTTAAATTCTTTATCTGATCTTTATTTACTTATATGACGAGCTACTCAGTGTTGTCAGTGCAATTAGGTATGGGGGTGGGTAGAAAGTGTGTACACAGAATTATTTGGATCATTATAGATAACTTTATTTAAAAATTGTTTTGTAGATTTCTTCTAAAATGTCACAAGGAAATTGAGGAGCAAGTTTAGTTTTCTAGTCAGCACAATATTTTATTAAAATGCTTCAAATATGTTTGGAAAAATTTTTAAATTTTCTAACTTATATTGTCAGTGGGATTTGTCTTTATTTCTAAAAACATTTTGTAATAAAAGCAATATGCCATTATTGCTAATTCAGAAGAAATACAACATTAGGACAAAATAAAATTACACCTAAAGTATTAGAAAAAAAATAAAACTACACATATTTCCTCCTCTCGGAAGTATCATTTATTAACATTTAGCATTTAAAAGATAACATTTTGTTGCCTTTCATTCCAGTTTTTTTTTTTTTTTTTTTTTTGGTGGTGGTGGTTGTATTTTCTACACTGGGTTGATTTATTGAGAGCCATTGGAGTAACTTTAGGCTTAAGATGGTACAGTTCTGGAGCGATCTGTCATTTAAGACCTCTGTAGATCACATTTAGTGAGGTTATGTTAGTTACCTTAGCAAGTCCCTCAGTTCAAAAAACTTCCAAGATATTAATTACTATGTTGTTTTCTTTTTGAGGTTATTAACATTTTTTTTTTGTTTGTTTGTTTGTTTCACTTCTGCCCTGGGTTTTTGTGTGTTGTGTTGTGAGTAGAGGGAAACAATAGCTAGCTGAAGAGCTAGGATTATTCACTAACTACGTGTCTTACTTTCATACACACAATCTGGGATTCACATTTATGCCTTAGGAAAATGACCATTGTTGCATGTCACAGCCTTTAGGACTTGCACCAGAGCTGAAACTGATGAAATGTTAAATTTTCAATGGCCAAGAATGAGATGAGACCCAAGCAAGTAGGAGAACCTCATATTCAGTAAGCAGAAGGGAAAGAAAGAACACAAAATATTGAGAAAAAAATAGCAAGGGAGGTAGAAGAAATGAAGGGAAGTTGTATAGTTTAGGCAGTGAGTTTCAAGCCTAAGAAATATTTTACATCTTTAAGTAGAGCTGAGATGTCAGATAAATGAATGGTCCCCTTCTGTCTGAGCCCTTCCTCTTTCTTCTGCCTCTTTCTCAGGCTCTCACAGCACATGTCCGAGCTCTGCCTTTCCCCTGTTGGTCTGGAGTGCCTGTGGCTGCTGTGAGTAGGCTTCTGGCCTGGTTATCTGCCTCTATTGCACGATGCTCGGCTGAAGCCCATGGCTGTCCTTCCATAAACACTACTGAGATAAATTGTAGCTACTTATGGAATTATTTTTCAAAATTTGTCTCAGTGTAAAGCTAAGGAAACTTTATTACTTACCCTGCTGGTAAGCAACAAAATGCCAGAAAATGAAGGAATTTTGTTTCTTGGTTCTAAAACAGTTTTTCATTGAACATACAGTACGTTAATATACCATACTATAGAGCTGGTTTTTTAGTAATGCTGCTTGAAAATGCTTTTCTTTATATTTTGGTAGTTGTTTCAAAAGCTAAGAATTTGTGATATTATCTGTAATTTAAATTATGCATATTGATGTTCAAGATGATATTAAAATTGAATTGGCATAATTTTATGGATGTTTTGTGAAGCAGCTGTGCCTCCACTAAGGCAATGATGTAGTAAATTCATTCCCCATCCCTTTGGCTTCATGAATGGGATGTATTTTTCTTCATGACGATGTCTTTCTCAGAGAAATTCTAAAGTATTTGTACAATAGTTATACTCTACAAATTACCAATAGTAGGTGTTTTAAAAAGTTTGATCTACTTTAGAGTTAATGAATCTTTCGTCTGAAGAAATATGGATTATAAATAGAAAAATAAATATGCATATTGTGGAAAAGAGTTTGAACAAAATAAAAGTAGCACTGGATTCTGTGGAGTAGAGAATTTAAATCAGATGGTGTGTGTGGGTAACAACAATGTATGAGGGCCCCTTGTGGGGACATCATGTTTCCCTGTTTGCTGTCCAGTGTTTCACAGTTGGTAACTAGCAGAAATATTAAAAAATGAAAGACTTCATTGTACCCAGTAGTATATGAAAGTAATATTGAGCTGTTCCAATTTAACATTTGGAAAACCTTGTATACAATAATTAGATATGTGAAGAGGAATTAATATCCTTAACATTCTATAGAATTGTAGTGTCCGCAAAATGCTGGAAACGGGTATCTCAAAATATAGAGGAATAAGTAATTTTGAGCAGTCATCATTTTCACATTGAGGACTATTTTCTTTTTAGTGAAGTAGTACATTGACTTGCACAAACACAACCAGAACATTTGGTTTGAACACACTGAGTTCAGCTAGCCCACTTCCTCATTCTCCCTCTCACCCTTCACTCTCTCTTTAAAGTTTTGTGGAACAAAAGCATAGACAAGTTGCTTTACCTCTGATTTTCATTTTTCTCATCTGTGAAGTGAATAAATAACTGTCAGTTTCTGTGAAATGTAATTGTTAAAAGGGTTGTTAGAATATTAATTAAAGTAATATATGCATCTAATGCAGTACTTGATGGATCCTCAAAGCTCAGCAAATGTTCACTGTCTTATGCAGCTGTTCCTCCTCTTTTTCTCTGCCTCTTCTCTATTTGCAAACAGCTCTCTTGGATTTCTCTTGCCTCTAGGATGTTTCCTTGCCGATTGCCTTTTTTTAATGGTACTTTGAGGATTCCTGTGACAGATTTTCTTGACAAATCTTGGTTGTCTTTTTGTTTATTTAAAGACCATGTGGAGTGATTAAGAAGACGCTGGAGATCCCTTTGTGCTGGGGCTGATTCAGCAAATGGTGCTGGACAAACTGGTCAGCCACTTGCAGAAAGTTGAAATTAGACCCTTATCTTTCACCTGGCACGAAAATCAAATCAAGATGGATCAAGGAGCTTGGAATTAAACCAACTACCTTGCAACTGATGGTAGACAAATTAGTTCCAACACTTCAGCATTTGGGAGTAGGCAAAGACTTTCTCAACATGTCTCCTAAAGTGAAGGAAGTAAAGTCAAAAATCAGTGAATGGGATGTCATAAAGCTAAAAAGCTTTTGCACCGCCAAGGAAATAATCAAATTAGTCAAGAGGTTTCGTACAGAATTGGAGAGAATCATGGAATGTGAGTCTTCTGACAGGGGACTCATATCCAGAATCTACAAAATCCTCAAAAATCTCAACTTCAAAAACACAGACAACCCAATCAATAAATGGGCCAAAGAGCTAAATAGAAACTTCTCAACAGAGGACATTGATCAGGCCAATGAATCCATGAGCAAGTGCTCTAAATCACTAGTAATAAGAGAAATGCAAATGAAAACTACTTTAAAATATCACCTCACGCCAGTCAGATTGGCAAAAATGAAGAAAATGAACAATAATAGCTGTTGGAGGGGTTGTGGAGAGATAGGCACACTAGCACACTGTTGGTGGAACTGCACACTGGTACAGCCCCTCTGGAAAGCAGTGTGGAGAATCCTCAAAAAACTAGGGATGAACCCATCATATGATCCAGCTATTCCTCTACTAGGTATTTTTCCAGGGGATTTAGAATCAGCACATTATAGCTACACAGCAAAATCTATGTTCATAACAGCTCAATTTACAATAGCTAAATTATGGAAACAACACAAATGCCCCTCACTGGATGAATGGATCCAAAACTGTGGTACGTATATACCATGGAGTTCTACTCAGCAATTAGAAATAATGGTGTTGCAGCCTTTGAAGGTAAATGGATGGCTATGGAAGAAATTATGCTGACTGAAAACAGCATAACCCAGAGGACCAAGGGTTGAATGTTTTCACTCATCTGTGGAGGCTGGAGCTAGACCCTGGCCATTGAGAAAGGAGGTCAATTCTCATGATTTAAATTCTGAAAAGTTGTAATGACATACAACCTAAGGCATTTGTAGAGATGTTTTGGGAAGGAGGGAGGGGAAGGGATAAGGGTGAATAATTGGGGGGATCTTGGGGGGGTAAATCTAATATTCAGAATATATATATATATATATATATATATATATATATATATATACTTTTCGTTAGAAGCATGTTTGATTGTTCAACAAATAAATTTCTTAATAAAAAAGAAAAAACAAAAAACACCCTGGAGCCTTATTTGCCTTGGTCTAAATGCCTATTCTAGAATCTAAAAGCTGTATGATCTTTGCAGGTTAATTAACTTAACATTTTTTTTGTCTGTTTAATGAACAATAATGGTGCCTACCCCAGTTTTGATGTGAGGAGATTATATATGATAATATACATTAAAAGTTTAGATTAGCTATTACTTATGAACCAAGTTCTTAGATGCTAGTTAATTAATCTGGTCTCCTGATAAGTGACTACCATATTTCTATAGCATTTTTTGTTATGTAAAATAAACCTTACTTATTATATAAGGCACCCAAACACCACATTATTAACACAATAGTAGTAACATATAATCAGATTAAACACAAGATACTTAAATAATGTTGCTTAGAATTTATTAAGTGAGATGTGTTGAAAGTAGCTCTGTCATGTGAGCATTTTATAGTACTATGCTTGCTGCTAAAAAAAATGAATAAGTGAAAATTTCAGTGTGATATGAGAACTTTTATTTATTATATCTCATTCATGTTATCAAATTACCTGGCTTTTGATGGACTTATGGTCCATTTTAACCTAAGGGTCAGAGACCAAATAATACTTTTATAGCTCAAAGTATGGTAATGCTAGTTTCCTGTGTGTTTCTCAGTTCTATTAGTAATACATAGTTCTTATTTCTTGTTGTCATTTTTGGCACCATTTGGCTTTTATGTATCACATTTTATACATTTTATTTTATTAAGAGTAGAAAAGGAAACATTAAGTCAAGAATGAGTTTTGCCAAACTCTGTATGGAATTTGTTGTTTACTATCAGGGTGAATAGTATATGAATTCTCATGTATTCCAGTTATCTTACATCTGGTCTATAGGAATTTGCTGTAATTGCATTGTCTCTTGTTAACAACCGTGTGGCCATATTCAGCACAGACTTTTATTGTAATGAATATCATTCTACTTGCTTACAGTTCTGCAAGTCCTGGGAAAAGAGTTGTGAAAAGTAAGTAAATTAAGTAGGTTCAACAGATAAAATGTTTTAGTAATATTAACTTTTGTATTCATTTAGTTGATTATTGTGTCAAAACACAAAGCATAGTTGTTAGGTTGATCCCCAGCCACTGGTTGGGGGTGGGACTTTAGCCAAGCCACGTGGCCATGGAGGCTGGCTAGGGGCAGGGTGTTGGGCAGTTTGCTCTTGAAAAGAACAGCCAATCAAGACACTCTCAGATAAGCTCCAGTAGATCAGTGGATCCACCAGCCAGTCTGTGAAAGGCCAACCCCATCAACTTTTCTCATTTGCCTAAACTATAAAAGCACCTGCCCAGTAGAGGTCCAGGGCCATTTTCCCTGCACGCCATTTCCCCTGCCTGCTCATCATTTCCCCTGCATGCCCTCATTATGGTGGCGCAGGTGAATTTGGCCTGGGAGCACACACCTGAATTTACACCCGTGGCTTCTGATTTTCTTATTTTTTACAATAGTCAAAGGGGTAAGTTGCTTTATGATCACGTCAAAATTGTTCTTGGATTCTTTAAAACACTGTTCATCTTCATTTTGCACCAATAATTGGCAATTTTGTGAGATTGGAAGGCTACTGGAATCCAGAAAATATAACTTGAGAATTCATAGGAGTTGCAGATGGATTTATTTTTAGGAAAGAAATTTAAGGACTAGTGGCAGTGAGAGGAACTGTAATTAGATCACTAGTTCGGCACAGGAATGTGGTGGTCACAAACATGGTTTTGAAGTCAGACAGCCTGGCTTTCAGCCTGCTCTACAGTTTCCTTCCCATACAAACTGAATAACTTCACCTGTCCATATCTCCCTCCATCTCTCTGTATGTAAACTGAGGATAGTCATGAAATTAACATAGGAGATTGGTGTGAGGATTGAGACTATTTATGTTAAATGCCCAGTTTGGTATGTAGCACATAGTAAACACTCAATAAAAACAGCATCTAACACATCCACTAATACGGAGTTGTTAGAAACTAGTCTTTGTGCTGTTAAAACAAGTCATACTGTTGAAAAAGCAGGTAAGGTACAGTCTCGAGTTTGTCAGCAACAGTAGGCAAGTTGAAGTGAGGAAAATGACTCATAGGATTGTCTTGGTTCTAAGTATCTGTTGATGGCAGTGTGTCATTCAACCCTGCCCCCATGTGTGGGAATTACACTCACATTCAAGTTAGTAATTATGTTGCTCATCAGTAGTAAGGACATTTACATATTGTTACATCACTTCATATCCTTTTTCTCCTTGAGTCATCTTATACATAATTGTAAGAGTTCCTGGCTTGATTCTGGGGGTTCCAGGGAGTCATTAGAAATATTGCCTCTTTTTCTTGGGAAGTAAGGTACAGGAGACTGACAGGTAGAGGTCAAAATGTCTGCTCCATTGGCTGATTGGAGGACATGGCATTAAATTTGAAGTGAAAAGGACCAGTTAGCCAGCTTAAATTAGATGGAATTTGCCTACTGACTATCACAGCCAGACAACCTAGGCCTCCCCCAAGGGCAGGCACATGTCTTTCTGTGTGGAAAGCAGACCACAGAGAGCATGCGCCTAGAGACAAGGAATGAGAGCAGGAACTGGGCCGATCTTGCTAGGTGCTTCTTTCTTGTTTTTTTTTTTTTTTT
>PVKS010026742.1:0-28298 GCA_004027875.1 Aplodontia rufa
CACCACCGCTCCAGCCCCTGAAATATTGTTTTTTAAAATAAATCTAATTCACTATGTTGATTATATGTGCTGAGTTTAAGATTTAAAAAATCTGATTTTTTATGTTTTACATTTGT
Source organism: Aplodontia rufa (assembly GCA_004027875.1). Classification (NCBI taxonomy): domain Eukaryota; kingdom Metazoa; phylum Chordata; class Mammalia; order Rodentia; family Aplodontiidae; genus Aplodontia; species Aplodontia rufa. The sequence goes on from PVKS010026742.1 coordinate 117, forward strand.
ATGATTTTAAAATATGGTATTCTTTCTTTTTCTGTATGTTTCTTTTCTTCCTTTCTTCTTACTCTGCTAGTTTACTAATTATAAATTCCATTTTGATTTAAGTACATATATTTAGATTAACACTTCTCTTTCCTTGGATCATCTCTGCATTTCCATTTTATCTTAGATGTTTGTTCTTAAGCACAGATCAATTCTTTTCTTTACTAATTATTTAAGGAGGACACACCATATTCTGGCACAGTTCTCAGCACTTAAGAGGTAGTAATGAACAAAAATAAGTTCTTTGACCGTATGTAGTTTTTCTGTGCATTTGAAGTGGGACAAATGGTGGTCGAGTAGGGCTCTAAAGGGTTGTGTCATTCTGTCATCTTGACTAAAAGATGCTCTTTTTTTAAAGGAAATTTTATTGACAAGTTGAGTTGTTGTACAATCATAAATACATATGTAGTAACAATGATATGTCCTATCCTAGTGCAGAATCACTCCATCATCACCCACACCCAGCATTTTCACTCTTCTTAACCATAATATCTTCTTCTCCCTGTTACACAAAAACTATATTTTCTAGAGCTTTCTGATCACAATTTTCATTGAGGATGTTTAATAAAAATATAGATCAGAGGGTCCATGACAGACTTTCTTAATCATAATTTCAAAGGAAGAGGCCAGAAATTGGAAAGGGTTTAATGAACCTCTCATTTATGTCTTAATATTCAAATAAGCTTGAGAAATATTGTTTTAAAATATGTGATATGTAAATCAAAAAGTCACCAAATCTAGAAAAAAAAGCAGTATTGGTAGAAAAGCATTTTGCTAAAACAAATGCTTTCCAAATGAAAAAATGGTGAAAATGGAATTAATAATACAACACAGAAGAAAAATTCAGGGAAATGCCTTCAAGCTTCCCTTCAATTTGGCTACCTAGGCTGTGACTTAACTTTTAGAAGCATTAGTAAGTTCCAACACATATGACACATCTATTCCAGAGAAGTTAGATTCAAAGTTATGTACTTTGATTATTGCCTTCCTAGCTGATTCCTCTAACAAGTAATAATAGCAAGATATTTATAGAGAAAGGTTTGCTTATTATTTAGTCTTTCATAACACTACCCAAATAGAGATGTATAAACAAAAAGGATAGTACTTTCTATATTCTTACAGGCAAATCATCTGCCCTTAAGAATCTTAACGTATTAAAGGCATTGCACTTGTTTTAGAACAATAGAACCAAGACACATTTTATATCTATACATTTTTATTATTCCTATATTACAATGATGTTCCAAATACGTTAAAAGTAGAATATATAACTACATTCTGTATATAGAAGCTGCTGTAATCCTTCTGTGATATAAGGTGGTATAAATCATTATCAAATTACTATAAATGTAAAATACATATATTCTTTACAATAACAATTTACAGATTAGGAGATTTTCCAGGTTTTAAAGCATACCAATTCTGTGGGATCATTTTAACTAGGAAACAAACCTTGAATTGGACAACTATCATTAGTATTTCAAGATATTTGCAAAATGCTATTTAATAATCCTGCACAGTGAATTTGCTAATTTATTAATATCAGGCTAACAGTATATTGCCTATATCAATAAACAAGCTGTACTGCCAAAAAGAAAAAATGTTTATATTTAACAAAAATATTCATGAGAAAATACTGTATTCTCACCTATAGAGTCAGGCAACTGTTGCAACACATTCGATGATAATAGGAGATCCTCTAGGGCTTCACATCCAGAAATATCCATGTCAACGGTTTCTATTCTGTTTTTTGACATATCCAGGTATACCAACATCTTTAACTTCCCTATAGACTTGATGACAGCGCATAAACTCAGGGTTAGTTGAGAAACTTTTTAAGAAGACATTTTAAAGTTGTCAAAACCAGAGTCTGGTAAAATTAATTTAAAAATCAACCACAACATTAACATATATTGACAAAAATAGAGAAACATTATAACCCCCTTGCATTTCTATTAGGAATGGAATATGTTGTATCCACTTTTGAAAACAGTTTGGCAGTTTCTCAAAATGTTAAACACTGAGTTTCCATATGACCTAGCAATCCCTAAATATACACCTGAGAATAAAAGCATATATGTACATTCAAAACCTTACACAAATAGTCATAGATGCATTGTATGTAATGGAGTATTATTTCGCAATAACAAAAAGCAAAGTATGAATACAAGCTGCAGAATAGATGAAACCCTAACGCTGCCTGTCAGAGACCACATATTATATGATTGCATTCATATTAAATATACAAAAGAAGCAAGAGGCAGAAAATGTAGGGTTGCTAGGGACTGGGTGGAGGTGGTTGGGGAGTGACTGCTCATGGAATCAATTTCTTTCAGGGGTGATGATAAAGCTATAAAATTCAATTGTGATGATGTTTGCATATCTATGTGAGCATGCTAAAACTACTGAATCGTATATGGTATGTGAGTTATATCTCAATTAAGCAGTTAAAAGACAGATTATATATCAATTCAACTGTTAAAATACAACAATAATCTCACTTGCTTCTGAATAAAATAACTGATGTTGCACTGAAACGATCTTGACATGTTAATCCTTAAAATGTCAAATGCATAAGGAAGGCTTAAAATTGTGATTTGGACTTTATTCTTCTAATCAGATTCAATATTTTGTTGATTCAGCAGTTCCTTTTGAGGATCTACTGTGTACCAGTACCTAGGCTGGAGCATATCATGAGTCAGGTAGGTATAGGGACAAACTTGACACGATGAAGATAAAGTCTCTGTGCTTAAGGACTTCACCGCAGTGAAGAAAACATTCAGATAAATAATGATAATCATCTGTGATATGTACCATAAAAAACATGTAGGAATGCCACAAAAGAATATGGGAAGGGTTGCAAATTGCCTGGCAGACTCTGCTTGTCAAAAAGAAGCTTAGGAGAGAGAACAGCATGTACACGCACAGAGAAGTGTGAAAATGCATGGCCTGTTTGAAGAAGAGTGAGAAATTCAAAGTGACGGGAATTTGTGATGAAGTTGGGATTACAGGAAGAGCCAGCTGGTAAAAGGCATTGCATGTCATGTAAAGAGATAAGAACTCTGTCTTAAAGCAGGAAAACTATTCAATAGCTTGTAAGATGGGGAACAACATCATCGGATTCATGCTTAGAAAAAATAACTTCAGGAAACCTTCAAAAGGCAGATATGTGACTGGATTCAGGGAAGCCCAGTACTTAGGGGTACTACACAGTTGACCCACAGCATCCACAACCAGCCACGGATCAAACTATTAGAAAAAAATTGCATCTACACTACAGATGTACTAGATTTTTTCCTTGTCATTATTCTTGAAACAAGATAAAAAAATAACTATATAGCATTTACATTGTACCATGCATTAAAATAATTTAGATGGTTTAAAATATATGAAAGGATGTCTAATAGATAATATGAAAATATTATGCCATTTTTATATAATGGATTTGAACATCTATGCATTTAGGTATCCTGGGGCATGGGGTGTCCTGGAACCAATCTCCAACAGATATGGAAAGACCACCATATAGAAGTAGTTTAGTAGTTTAGTACTTAAGGCAGCAGAAGTGAGGATGAAGAAGGATGGGTATAAGTAAAGTTTAGGAGTGGAATAATCGTGTTACTAACTGATTGATGGGGACAGGAAGAAATCACTTGTACCTTGGACAATGAATTAAGAGTGATTACTTAGTTGGCATGCACTACAGGAGTTAGGGCAGGATGGAAGTCTTCATTTATCTTTTCTATAGGGCACATTTTGCAATGTGTCCCACACATTTCAGAAGTACAGTGGTACATTTATGTGATCTACCCATATACACCTTACTACATTGTCTCTGTTTAACAGAGTGTAGACAAACAAGCATTGATATGTAGACACACGCACACATGTGGCACTGTGCTAAATATTTTATATACATTTTGTTGCTTTTAATACTTCATATTCTTGTGACTCAAGTTGTGTATTACAGACTGGCAGCATTGATCTTACCTGGGAGCTTTTCAGCAAAATAAAATTTTGTGTCCATCCTATACCTACTGAATCAGAATCAGCCTACTTTTATCACTTTATCAGCCTACAGACTACAGAGACAACTTGATTATCTTAGCAATTCATGACCACCCTGTCCTTAATTAACCCAGCATCTATCTCTAGTTCTCCCTCTCATCTCCCGATTGTGACCATAGGAAGAGAGTACTTGGAGAATCAGACCAGAGGGCTGAGTTTTTCTCCCTACTTAGAAATATGTCACTGGGAAAAACTGTTGTGTTACAAACAATTTTCTATCCCAAGGAATTATTGTTACCTTAACCCACTCTTCCCTTTTGTTGAACAACAGAAAAATGCTATATGTGTTAGTGTGTGTGTGTGCGCGCGTGCGCGCTTCTTTTTTTGTCTCCTTTATCATGACAGCATTTCCTTCATCCTTGAAGTTTATTTCATTGCCATCTCATTATCTCTGGCACAAGTCAATATTTTTTTGGTGTAGTTTCTGAACATTCCTTTCAGAAGCAGAAGAACACTTTCATGTTTATTTCTGAGTCTTTCTCAACCCTGCACTTTCAAACACCTTACAAAGGCATTTAAAGTCTGGGGGTGGTGAGGGGCAGTGTTCATTGAGAAGACATTCTTTCAGCAAATGGGAAAAGCAGAAGTCACACTCCATGGGTAAACCTACTACTCAGGAAGTACCACAGGGCTGCCCTTTAGTTAAGGAAAAAATTTGATTCGCTTCAACTTTAGTTTTTAATGCCATATGATTCTTGCCATTTTCAAAAGTTTAAGTTTGTTCCATTGGACACTGCCTGAACCGAGAAAGAGATTTTAAAAAGAAATTTTAATTTCATGAAGAGTTCTAACAATGTGAGTAGAAACTTTTGTGTAGTTACTTATAAGAACAGGGCTAATTTTGTAAAACAAAACATGGTATGATACATAGTATCCTCTTTTCAAAAATAACTATGAATTTTCAACTTTTAAAAACTCAGCTTCTATGAAAAGAGATTACAAACGTCCTCCAAAGAGAACAAGAAAAATCTTTCATACATTTTGAAAACTTATAACGCTCACAAAGACTGTGAAAGACTCAAGGACAAATCAGTAAAAACACTTGGTGACTGAAGACTCCTAGCAAATGCTAATTTATTTTGAAATGCAAGCACTGCAACTTAAGAGGTAAGATTGGTTACGATCAAATGCAATCAATGTGTATCGTAAATGTTAGACAACATGACATAATAAAACTTACATACCCCAGGTAGTACTTGTAATGCATTATTATCCATCCACAACTCTCTTAAATTTTGTATTTGATCCAGAACTTCAGGCTGAGAGAGAAGCAGAGAGAGAGGGAAAAAATCAGTCTTTTCTTATCACAAATATTAAATATTGTTTCTTGGGTCTTGATTTTTTTTTTGAGTGGGGGCAATCTGTGTTAATCCTCTAAGAATTTCTAAGCTTAATAGACCTTTAACAAAATTGGTAATCCCTGAGGTAGCCAACCTAGAACTAACTGGAATCAATTAGAATACCAATAATAAAAATTAAGATCTATTATTCAGATACCTTAGTCTATTCCCTTAATACCGTCCCATTATTGTATGTCTCATTAATTATACTCTAATCACTCCATAAGTGTTTTGTATTGAAACAGATGGCTGAGAAAATGGTGTTTTGTAGTCACTATGCCCCCACATCCCCATCACTCTCCACGGGACTTCACACCTATTAGGTTCTTTTTATATATATTAACACCTCACCCACAACTTCCACAGCATTGTAGCACTGTCATATGATGATAGTCTGAATAAGATCTTTTGCCTTCTTATCCTTCATTTCATCAACAAAGACTTATTTGTTGAATACTGGGAATGCCTACTACGTGTGATGCACAATGCAGAATCCATGGTAGCTCCTTTTCTGACAGCTGATGATCTAGTCCTTGATCTAGATCTAGATCTAGGGAGATGAATTATTCTACATAGCTAAAACTCAAGGCTGCATGTGGGAGAACAGAATAACTTAAGAAGTGCAGAGAAGGAATGAGAGAGAATAACCAAGCTGTAACACAGTGCATAGACACACATTCCCTAATCAGAAGGTTGGTCTACATTTTGCTTCCGGGTCAGCAGAGTACACAGAAGGATAGAGGCTGCCATTGCTTCCAGCATCATTTCTCTTCCTGTGGTGGCCTTTATTGAACTCTTGCCAGAAATTATCTCCTTCTACTCCTTAGACTATATCTGTTCCTTGGAAATAGATTCCTTTCTATCACTCTATGGGATGATGAAGGCCTGAACTACTTGGTGTACTATATTATCTGGCCACAGGTGCTGGTTCAGAGGTGGAACATGACTCAATTAAAACTACAGAAAGCAATGAGTTTTTGATTGGGATTTTCCAGGGAAAGTCTCTTAATCTCTTCCCTGCTGGATTTGAACTGGAAGGGTACAGCCCTGGGAACCTTAGGTGTGAGGAAAAGGGACAACCTGTCAAAGGATGGAGTCTTTTCAAAGAAATATTGATCAATAAAATTTGGAACCCAAAGAGGAAAGTCAGTGCATTTTATTGAATATTCATGGAAAAGAATAGGATTTTATTAAAGTTACCATCAGAATATTAGAAATTATAGGTCAGTGCAAGTTATACACATATCCCTGACATATTCATGGAAAAGAATAGGATTTTATCAAAGTTACCATCAGAATATTGGAAATTATAGGCCAGTGAAAGTTATGCACATATCCCTGACTCTTAGGAGGGCTTGAAAGATCTATGTTGGAGGTAGTCTCTGATCCATTTAGCTTGGGATCGCAAGGAAATATAGTAGGGTTCTTGGGGAAATTTTCCTTTAAAATGAATATACAATTAAAGTTAAAGACATGGCAATCTTCTGTAGAATCAGACCCATGCCAGCAATTATGAGAGAATTTTTTGTGTGTAGGAAAATATTCCTCCTTTCACTTATATCATAAAAATCAGGCAATGAATTACCCCACCTATATGTTAGGCTGGGCAAGGATGGAAAATTTCAGTCACATTTAGAAAGCTCACTCTTGACATACAAAGGCTTTGAGGCAGAGGGTCTGCCTAGCAACAGATAAACCACTTAGAAAACATTAGTTATGTAATGAAGTTCTTCCTAAATCTTGGAATTATGCAGATTTAAGGAGAAAAGAAAGAGTTGCATATTGGGTAAGGTTCAACAAAATCCTTATCTGTATATAATAGGACAGAGGTTAATGTATAATTTTGTAATAATAAGCATTATTCAAGATAGAATAGATTGTGCTGAATAAATCCTGAAATCTCCATGGCTTAACCCAGCAAGCTTATTTCCCACTCCTATTTCATGTCCAGCATGGGTTTCTGCCTCACAATCTTGTGCTACCACCATCTCAAGACTTCTAGAAGAACCCAAGCAGAGGAAGAGTGTGAGGAAAACTCATCACCCCCCTTAAAGAAATTGGGCTAGGAGTGACATCTGTCACATATGCTCATAGCTCATTGTCTAGAACTATTTATATGGTCCCTGTCCAAGTTCAAGGATGGCTGGGAATGTAGGGGAGTTGATGAAATGTTTGGTGAACAATACCATCTCTGTCACACACAAAATGAATGACAAGAATGAATACACAGCACTTTTATAACAGAAGCATACCTTCAGTAAGTACTCATTAAACATCTTCTAATCCCCAGAGTCATAATGTATAGTGTGACCTCTGTCCTTAAGAAACCTACACTCTTGGCTGGAGTGGTGGCTCAGTAGTTATAGCACTTGCCTGGCATATGTGAGGACCCAAGTTTGAACCCCAGCGCCATGAACACAATGAAGTGTTGGAGCAATGAAAGCCACAAAACTGAATAAAAATTTGATTCTCTCTCTCTCTCTCTCTCTTTCCCTCTTAACAAGAAAGAAAGAAAGAAAAAGAAACCCACACTCTAGTTCTGGAGCAAACACTCAAGAGGTAAATATACAATATGATGAAAATGTAAAGGAGGGAGACCTATTTGTTTTAGCACTGAGGGGGCATTATAGAAGGGTTCATAGAGATGAGAGGAGTTGGCCAGCAGAAAAAGGAGGAAAGGAAGTACATTTTAGTCACAGCAGAGTGGTGAGAAATAGCAGGAAGTGTGAATGTGAATGGCAGGCAGTTTGCTTTACTAGAGTGGTAAGTTTGAAGCACAGTATGTGGCAGGAAGTGAGGCAGCAGAGGAGGATAAGGATCTACAAAGACCTCATTTTTAGAAAGGATATAGGACTTTATTATATGGGAGAATGAGCATCACTAATTTTTTTTTTTTTTTTTTAAAGAGAGAGGGACAGTTGGGGGTGGGTAGAGAGAGAGAGAGAGAGAATCAATTTTATTTAGTTTTCACATGGCTTTCTTTGCTCCAACACTTTGTTGTGTATGTGTAGCTGGGGTTGAACCTGTGTCCTCGCACATGCCAGGCAAGTGCACAACTGCTAAGCCACTGCTCTAGTTGCAAAAATATTTTTAATAGGAAATTATAACATTTAGTATATATACACAAAATATTAAAATCAGAAAACATGTTAGGATTAGTAAGAAAGAGGTAATAAGTAAGAAAGAGAAAGTGGATAAAGGAATCATTTAGAAGATAAAAAGAGAGGACTTGGTGAGTGGATAGGTGAGGGTAGTGAGTATTTCGTGACTCCTGGGTTTTCAGCATGTTTTGGTGCCCCTGATGGAGGTGCAGAATATGTAGGTAAAGCAAATACATGGGAAAGACTGAGTTCAGTTTAATCATGATTAGACTTAGGTTCCCGTGGGATATAGGTGGCGATGCCATCTGGTTATTAAAATCTGAAGCATAGGGAATGGGCTTGGTTGGAGATAAAGCTTAGGATTTTGTGGAAGTCATAACCCACGCAAATGACCTCCCCATGGGGCATGTGAAAGGAAGCAGAGGAACAGTTGACTGAGGAAGGTAAGAAACAATAGAGTCTAGGAAGAAAAGGGTTTACTGGAGTCCACTGACTGAGTCATACCAGAGTGAACAAAAAATAGGAGAGGTGTCTGGTGAAATAAAAGATTGAAGATATAGCATGTTATTGGGAGTCTCAGTGATAGTCATTTCAGCTGTTAATTATATTATTGTAGGTTTGAGATAAATAAGAAGAAAATACGTGGGGACAATATAGGCAGAATATTCTTTGTAAAATTTGGATGAGAGGACAGGAGAAAAGTTGAGGGGGGTGCAAAGACACTGAGAGGTCAAGGGAAAAAAAGATGGTAAGAAAACAGGGGGGAGAGAGAAAGAGAGAGAAAGAATGATAGATAAAATAAAATGAAAGTAAGGAGTAAATTCCAAGAGAGGGACAGAAATATGGGATTGATAATACAAAAAGGGGCTGACTTTGAGCAGAACTGGCACCACAGAAGTGGATGGATGTAGGTTGGTATGGTGGAGGAGGGCTAGAAGTTGAAGCGAAAGCATATCTGAAGTTCTCAAATTTTTCTTATGCATTAGGGATCAAGGTAACCTGTTGAGCAAGAGGGGGCAAGAAGTTTGTGTAATGGAACAGTAGGGGAGAATGGTATGTATTGCAAAGGTTTAAAGGGAAACAAGGGCAATCAAATGACAGTTATTAGAACATTTTTTGTGGACTAATAAGGGTAGTAAAGAGTTTAGGATAAAATAGAAGAAACACAAGTCTTTAGGTTTCCTTTGGGTCAGAGAGGAATGAAAAACAGAAAATTAAAAAGATGGAAAATTAGAATAAGAGACCAGAATTTTGGGGATTAGAATTTCTGAAGCAGCTCCAAGCAATGAATAACCACATACAGCCAACCCCAGGGAGGGTTGGCTAAGGTCTGAAGGATGAAGTCTTGGTATGAGGGTAGGGGAGGATGCTGTAAGAACATAAGGTCTTGTGTGGCCTCTAAGGACTTCAGCAACCCTTTATGCACATCATGTAACTTGCTCTCTCAGCTGTGTTGGACAAAGTGGCAGATAAAGCTGCCTAATCATACTTCTGAAAACTATAGCACTGGGTTCTACTGGGTATCCTGTCTATGACTACTTGGAAAGGGAGCATTGATGAAAACCTACATTTCTCCTTTATTTCAGAAGACCTCATTCCATGTATTTAATAACATAATAAGGGAATAATAGTTCTACTTTATGGATGAAGAATCTGAAAATCATTTCCTGGGGAAAATGAGACTGACTTGATGATGTTTGCATAACTGCAGCTGGGATTGTTACTCAGGTCTTCTGGCTCTGAAAAGACGTCATGTTGGAGCTTAAAACTGAAATTCCAAAATAATGAAGGGAGCTGGTGATCACAAATGCCCAATAAAGAGAATAAGGCATATGCTGGATTTCTAAATAAAAGGTGTTTTTATTACTAGATGTTATAATAAAACATACTACAGAGGAAATTGCAGAAACTTCCTAATAATAGCAGGGGCAAAATATAGCTAGTTGATCAATACATAGTCTTGCTGAAAAGAAAACAAAAACTACAACATGAGTATGATATAACAGCATTTCATGATCAATAGACAATTTTAAAGTGGATCTTGGAACTAAACCAAATGGCTTAGGTCCAATATAACACATAAATTATCTTTTTTTTCATGTTACTTAATTTCATCACAAAGTCAACTGCTTCCACTAAAACTGAGTGAATTAGCTCAAGAATGACTTGGTATATTCAATCCTGGTGAAGATATGATGAGATAAGGGCTCTCATAACTCTTTTGGGGGTTATAAATTACTTTAGTCTTTTTGGAAAACATTTTCAAATATGTGGTCTCATGCCTTGAAAACTTTCATATCTGCTTCTTAGGAACTATGCTACCAAAAAGATCTGAAATATGAAAAAAATCTTAATATATATAAAATGTTCACTGCAGAATAGTGATTAAAAAGTTGGGTGCAATCTAAACAAACTACAGCATCAGAGAATAGATAGCCGAATTATGATAAAGGAATTCATTGGTATAGTATACAGCAATAAAAGCAATTATCTATAATTTTCTGTATGAAGATGATTAGATCTTGCAAACAATATTGAATGAAAAAAACAAGTACAGAAAATTCATATAGCACAAATAAATTTATGTAAATTAAAAACCAATGCTATGTATCTACAAATACACATCCAAACAGTAAAAATATGGAACTAATGCTTATGAATCCACAAATGCATATAAAAATTCTACAAAAGTAGGCATCTTGGGGAAGACAGGATTGGAATAGGACTAGGAGCAGGAGCATAGAGAACTTCTAATTTATTTGCAGTATTTTGTTTCTTTAAAAAAAGATCAAAATCAAATAAAATATCTAATATTTGTCCATTTTTGGACTTCAACTTTTATGCTTCTTTTCAAAGGTGTTAAAAATTAGAAAAATAGAAGAAGCTACACTAAAATATTAATTTAAAAAATCTTGGTGATATTATGACTAATTTAAAATTTTTCTTCTTTTGCATATTATCTTTTTCTTAATTTTCCTACAGTATATGGACATTAATAATAAGAAAAATTAGAGAACATTTCAGTGTATTTTATTTAAGTTTACAATGATCTAAATTAAAGAATCCTTTTCAAAATGATTTTCTATGATTAGTCAAAATGAGTTGAGAAAATGGTTTTAATGACTATTAACACAAATATAACATTGTACCAAATTCCAGTAACTATTGTTATGTATATGCAAATTTAGCCTTTTCTGCTAATTTCACTATGTGTATTACTTTTATTCCAGTAATTTGGTTAATATAGTTTGATTATAAATGTCTATATTCTATATTATTTCTCCTAATGAGGTTAAGAGAAATGGTAACTATGAAGATCATAACATTTGCTATTTATGTAAGTTTTCAAAGTAAAATCAGTAAAGTGAAAACAGAACTTTAATTATCAAATATTGCCTGAGATTATGTGGTGGGTACCATAATAATAAAAACTTGTTATTTAAGAAAGTACGCAAAACAGAGGCTGGAGCAGTGGCTTAGTGGTTACAGTGCTTGCCTGGCATGCGTGAGGAGGCGGGTTTGAACCCCAGCACCACACACACAATGAAGTGTTGCAGCAACAAAAAACTACATGAAAAACTAAATAAAACTGATTCTTTCTCTCTCACACTGTCCCTCTTTCTCTAAAATTAAAAAAAAAAGAAAGAAACTATGCAAAACTGGAAGGCAACAGACTAAAACCTGTTTTGAAATTCAGATAAATGAATTTGAAAGTATTTTCTCAAATCAACACATAAAAAATAGGCAATGCAAATTTAACTAATATATTTTCAAATGAAGTGACTTTATTATTTCATTGAGATAGTCCAGTTATTTCATATTTTTGTAAGTTTTGATGTAATAAATTCTTAAAGGTATCATTTTTATTTCTTTTCACTTTTTCCAGTCTTTATTGAATAACATTTAGGGTTTGCAATTCAACAAAGAAGCATGACCTAGGATGAAAAACTTTCTTCTCTTTTTATTTAAATCTCTTATTTAATACCCTTCGTTTATTACTAGCCCTTTAGCTCTCACATTGGGGAAATCTTTTATTCATGACTTTCAAAATCCATGGTTGAAACTCTAATACACAAAATTGGATGACTAAAATTTTCAGCTCTTGATGAAAAGCCTACTTATCATTTTCTCAATTGTAATGTACTACATTCCTTGAGATTGTTTAACTTCAGTTAATTTCTTTGGAGATGAAAAGGTTAGCTCCTCAGGGTCTAGGCCTATTTCCAGTTTACATTAGTTTTATGATTCTCAATTTTATTTCAGAAATTGATCCCACTAAATATTCATAAAAATTTAAAACTTCTTTTTATTTAATTCCCCCAATTTGGGTGATATTTAGGAAAAAGATGTTTTATATTTTAGTAATCATTGAACAATTCATAGAGACAATAGGTATTCATAGAGACAATGATATTCACTGCTGAGAAAAATGTAATTGATTTATAATTAGTGAAGACACTTTCAGTCATAAGATCTTATGAATATCTTAATATAAATTTTAGCATAATATATTCCATCTACTCATGTGAGTATACTGATGAAATAGAGGAAAAAAATCTACAGATGAAATGATGTGGAGGAGACAATAATACATGACAAGATTAGTACACAAAATGATCTGAAAATGTTGAAAGACCGGTTAATTCTTTAAAAAAAAGAAGTTTAATAGAGGTCAAGGTCAAGACCTGCCATAAATCCCCAACTGAAACATGGAAGAATAGTATCATAAAGAGATGTATGTAAGTCAGGCATGGTGACACAAGCATGCAATCCCAGTGACTTGAGAGGCTGAGATAGGAGGATCGCAAGTTCAAGGCCAGCCTCAGCAACTTAATGAGACCGTGTGTCAAAAGAAAAAACACAAAGGGTTAGGGATATAGCCCAGTGGAACAGTGCCCCAGAGTTCAATCCTCAATCCACGGTTAAAAAAAAAAAAGGAAGTACATGTGAACAAAATTGAGAATTTTAGTCAAGAGTAAGCTCAATATTAACTAATTCATTTGCTTGTAAGTGAATTGATTTGCTCCAGTAATACCACTTACTCTACACAAGGAAGGCCCATAATGGTCTTTGGGAATATAGTTTAGCCTGGGATTGGGCTATTTCAAACTTTTTCTCTCAGGGTCCTGCCTTGTAGGTGGTCATAAGCCCACATATGGGCTACAGGATCTTGTTCCCAGTGCACAGGTGCCCTCAACAAAGTGGGTCTATTCAGGTGACCTGGAAACCATGCCACAGAAGTGGCTGCAGCGATTGGACTCTCCAGACCGGAGGATGGCAGGGTAGACGCCAAAGACACTTGTCTCTGAAAATTTTAGAGCTGTTTTAAGGAAGAGGCATTGGTTTTGTCCTGTCTTCCTCCCAAATCCAGAACTAGAAGAGATCATGGAAGTCGCAGGAAGGTAGATGCAAGTAAGCAGATGAGCAGTGGCTTTTCCCCGTTAGATACGTTCCAAATGAAACCTAATTTCCTTTGAGAAATAGTGACTCCGAGGAATAAAAGACAAAATAATAACAACAAAAGCTAACTTTTATTGAGCACCCACCACAGTAAGGCACTTTCCTAACTAGTTTTATGTAGATTATTTTCATTGACTCTTGATAACTAGCCAGTGAGAGAGGTACATCACCCGGCTGGCAGTAGGCACAATGTTTAAGAACATGGTTGCAGAGACTGGGTTCAGATCCAGGCTTTGCTACTTATTTGCAGTAAAATCTTGGCTCAGGTTCCTCATCTTAATAGGTGGATGACAGAAAGATTACCACGTGGAGGAATGATGAGGATTGTGTTAAATATTTAAAGTTCTTATAACAGTGCCTGGTTCCAAATCTTATTCCTTGTATTAGTCTATTCCTTGCGTAAGTGAGGACAGATACTTTCTAAAGGGGTTTATTCGGCTCATGATTATGGTGGCTGGAGGGTCAAAGCAGCATGGTGCCAGCATTCTGGCAACATCTTTCTGGCTGTGTCACAACAGGGCGGCAAAGCAGAAAGGGAATTAGCTGCATGAAGAGAGGGATTAAATGGAGGAGTCAGGCTCTCTTTCCTTACAACAATCCATTCTTGCAGGAACTAGTCTGCTCCTGTGAGAACTCCCATTTTTCTCTTCCAAAGGTGATATCCCTAATGACCTAATTATCTCCCATAAACCCCACCTCTTAAAGGTTTCACCATCTCTCAACTCCGCCACACTGGAGGCCAAGCTTCCAACTTAGAAACCTTTGACACATGAAAACCATATCCAAACCATAGACTGTTCAATGACTATTAGCATTATCCCCATTTCACAGGGGTGATTTAGGTTTAAACAAATGTGCCCGACATCATGGGAAACGCAATAGCCTGGTACTAAGGTTTTGTAAGGCATGATGAGTAGGGTGCAAAAGAGGAGGAATATTCTGGGAGAAAATTTGTAAGTGATCCACACACAGTATGATTTTTCTTAGGCAAGGGGCCTTACAATGAAGGTGACATAGGAGGAGATCAGATTCTGAAGACTGGCTTTAATTCCTTCAATAATTTGTATCAACTAGTATTTATTAAGGGCCTGTCAGGCAACAGATTGGAGAAGTGATCATAAACAAAGCAGATGAATCCTCATGGGAGCAGCATTCGGGTAACGCAGGTTTTCTGTTCTGGGTCCTATAAAATGTTGACAGTTGGGTAAGAGCAACAATTCTGGTTTCATGATCTCAACTTAAATGTACTATCTTTGACCTAGATTTCAAACTTGCGTGAACTTGTCTGTCTAAATTTAAAAGTGACAACTGTGTAGCAAATACACTCTCTTCTCTTAATTCTAACTGGCCTTGTTTTCTTTTCAAAACAAAACAAAAAACTGCATCCATTTCCTTTCTCCACCCTCTATCTACACTGTAGCCAGAGGGCCAATTAATATGACAGTCACAGGGTCAATAAGACTAGTTTTGTTTGAAAATTGTCTTTCCATCCATTATCCAGAGAATGCAAAGCTCAAATGTCTTTACTTACTATATAAAATGACTCTTATCTGACCCTTGCTACTTCTTGGCCTCTTCCTTCACTATACCGGGTAGTCATGAGAAAAATCCAACCCTTTTCTTTTCTTTTTAAAGAGAGAAGGACAGTGAGAGAGAGAGAGACAGAGATAATTAATTTTTATTTAGTTTTTTACATGGCTTTCATTGCTCTGACACTTAATTGTGTACGTGGGTGCTGGGGTTTGAACCCGTGTACTCATGCATGCTGGGCAAGCACCATGATCGCAGAGCCACCACTCCAGCCCCCACCCCTCTTTTCAGTTCTTAAAGGCATCCTATGCTTTATCTTGCAATCTGGTTTTCCCAAATGTCATTCCCTAACCAGTTCACCTAATCCCTGATCCTGTTAGGTATCCTTTCCTCTGTGTTGATGTTCCTGCTGTAGCTATCTGCATATTACACTGAGCTTCTGGAAAGAGGGAACTGGTTCTCATTAATTTTTGTGTCTCCAACTCCTTCCACAGTAAATTACTCATGCATGCCAGTGCTCCAAAAACTTCCATCTAAATTGAACAAAATAAACAATTTGTGTTCATAATCAGTCTTTTCCTCTAATCTACCTCAGCAACACACTCATAAGATAACACATGGACTTCGTAATCATAGTGAACAATATCACATTGGAAACCTTGTTTGCAAATATGCCCCCAGCTGATCATCACTTCCTATACTTTTGGTTGACTTACTCAAGTATCCAAGTACTCTCCTACAACAATTATCGACATGACATTATCACTGAGATGATAATCTACCACATCTCTATTCTCCTGTCTTTGCTTGCTTTGTGAACTGAGATTCATTATAAAGAGTCCATCATTACGAACATGTCCTCTCTCTCTCTTACACAGACACATCATTTAACAAACTTTTTCTTTTGTCAGTTAGCTGAACTTAACATTGGTTGAATGCAACTTTCTGTCGTTCTTGCAAGTACCTCAAGATTTGTTGAAGAAAATTACCAGTTTGCTGGCTGGTTTCACTTCAAATTCATGACAGATGCCTGAAATGAGGACTGAATACTACATGCACCTTTATTTTTGCCTCAAAAATTGCCTTTTTACTTTTTGAGATTATTTTATAGTTCTTCAACCCTGTCAAAAGTATTCTCCTTTTACCCTAGCTCAAAACCTACCCTGTCATTCATTGAAATAATCAGACAATCAAAAGTGGATTTACTCCAAAGGTAATGAAGCTTGAGCTTTGGGCTCCCCACATGCATGATTAGAAAACTTTGTAAAAGAATTTTATTTTAAAGATTGCTTTCTTTTGCCACATAGACTTTCCCTCAATCAAACTTCCTCAGGTATAATGTGGCACATTGGGGATGTGGCTTAGCTGAAGTTCAGTTAGGGATAAGTGTAGTGTGATATATTTATAAGTTTTGCAATCACTTTTGTGGTTCTCTTTCATGCCTTCTGTCTCTTCCAAATTTATGTCCCTTTGCTGTCCATTTTAAATCTTAATTTCTTCTTGACTTCAGAGGGTCTCGAGCTTGGAGTTAATTCCTTTCTGTACCCTTTCAATCTTTGTCTCTGCTATTCACCTCCAGCAGCATATAAATATGCTTCAGTTTCTTCCATCATAAAAATAAATAATATTTCATTGAATCTACGGCCCCTTACAACTAATAACCCATTTATCAAATGTTCTCCTTCACAGAAACACCATAGAAATAGTTTGCTTCTCTCTTCTCATTTCCCATTCACTCTTCAAGCAGCTCTAGTATGCCACAGACAACTGCTCTTGTGAAATCTTTATGACTTCCATGTTGGAGCTGGAATTCCTAAAATATAGCTAAACAAGTCTTACTAAGTACTTAGGCATCCACATCAGACAATAAAGAGTAAAGAGCAAATATGGAAGAAAAAACAATTTCAAATGTTTACATGAAAAATGTATATTAAAATCCAATTGATTAAAAAACATTATGGTTGAAAATATTTTCAAGAAAGAAAATTTGTTGTTGCCAATGCAACCTTTTATTGTAGAGTCTTAGGTGATATATAGGTGTTCATTTATGTAAACTATAATTAAAATACATGATATAGCTTCTATGGGGTATTTTCTCTCTCTCAACATTTGAAATGTTGAAAATATATACATAAATTTTCATATGCAGCCCATTTTGTTACACATTCTTATGAACTAATCTCTGAAAATATCTGAAACTGTTTTATTTCTTTTGGATCAGATAAATATCTTTTCCAATTTAGAGATTTCACTGAGAGGAAAACAAATCAAAGTTATTATTTTTTATTGGCAAACCAATAACCTTGAATCTCTTTTAGTCGTTAGTTCTACACTCTCTGTTGTGAGCTTCTGGAGAAAGGCTTGCTTTTCTGAATCCCTGGCATTTAGCAGTGTGCAAAAATACTGGCAATGGTCCTTGAAGGTCATAAAGATGTATTGCAAAACTGGCACACCTTCTGAAGCATAAAAGATTGCTGCTGTTTAGAGCATGTTCAACGTAATTCAAAATTTGAATGATTTTAAAGTCAGTAATCAATATGTAGCATATAAGGTCATTTATTCTCTATTAGACTGTATAATGTCCAATTACTTAAACAGAAAATAACAGAGAAACTATACTGCCAATCTGCTGATCATTAAGCATTTCATCAAATGAGAAACCAACTGTCAAGTGTGCATACATTATCTCTTCTGCCTGAAAGTAAGTGAGAAGGCAGAAAGTCTACTGCTTATGTCAGTAACTTAAATTTACTCAATAGAAGTGAGTACCTATGTTAAAATTGTTAATTTTTCCAGGTGAAGGCCACTTGATTATGTGTTTGGTAGCAAGGATAACTCATTAGAGGCAGGCAAGAATGGAGTCATGACAAAAACCCATTCATATTTGAGTTTCAAAGAAATCCTGTCTTAAATTTGTGGTTCGTAGGTAATGCTAAACTAAGTTATGATTAGCCCTCTATTTACCCTAGTGGATGCACAATGAATGCTAATAATATTTGTTAAATGAAAAAAATAAAAAGATTAGTGTCATCAGTAGAAACCTTTACTACTGATACTTTTCCCACTAGAGAAAGAGAAATGCGTATCCTTATCCTCCTTACCTTCTTGCATAGCAATGTTGAGCAGATCAATAAGATGGTGCATGTTGTACATCATGGGCATTTAAAATGCATTTTGAGGAATGTAAGTAGTTTTAAACACAGTTTTATAGGTGAAGTGGATCTTCAGTTATTAAATTTTCATATTCATTATTCCTGAGCATATTACAGTGAGTTTTACTACTTATGAATATATCTTCTATTTTTACTGTATATTATAATTTTTACTCTTATGTGTTTATTGCCAATTAAAGATCAGGTTAGAAAACAACCATTGTAAGTATTGTATTGCTGGATATTTATTGTTTTTCCCCCATGTCACAAATAAATAAAATAAGCTGATAAAAGAAATTTTGTAGCATTCTATAAATTTATCCCTAAGCCTGACTATTCAAATAATAATAATAAGCTAAACCTAAGAATTTGTGATACTTCTCATTATTAGTATTTAAATTTATAATGTTTGTTGGAAGTATTCTAACCACGTCTGAAAATTTTACAAGTATACTGCAAACTCCAACCTCATTTCCAGCACTGTCTTAGGTCTATGTACATGGGTCTACGGGTTTAGGAAAACTCAAGATCATGGTAATCTGCTCTCAGACAACATGAATATACACAGGTTAGTAGGGAGAGAGAGAGAGAGAGAGATGTAAGCCAGAGCTAAATGTTGTAAAAATTAGAAAGGAAAAACTAAATGAATTAGTGAAACAATATTAGTCTATCTGACCAAATTCTCTATAATAAGTAATGATAGAGTAAAGCCAATTGTTTGTTTGTGTTTTAAACATGCTATTGATTCCACATTCCATGATTGGTCTCTAAAAGTCTCACCTTTCTTTTTCTCTGAATTTCATCATATGAACTACACCAATTAATTATATATTTATATTAATTTTCCAAAATAATTTAATGAACTGCTTGCCAGGATATTTTAATTTGTGGATATATAGTTCTACATCAGTACACCCAAATTGTTCTTATGGTGCTGTGTTGATTCCTTTATTTACCTCCATTTGAGGTCTAATTGATGTTGTGTGAGTTAGTAAAATTATAATATTTATTGGCACAATGTACAAGGATCAAGTTTATATAATTTGAAATTACATGCCCAATTGTTTTGCTTGTCATTGAAAAAGATTTGACATTTTATCAGCCAAGTTTTTCTTTTATATTACTGTGAGCAGTGAGTTTTGAAGTTGTAACTGTAACCAAAATGTCAATAGCAAACATGCCAATTTTTTTCAAATCAATTTGCACACCATCAATTTCAAAGATATTCTTTAATTACATAATCTTGACTAATATTTATAGTTCTGGAACGCTGAAGGCCGTTTCCCAAGTATTCACCCTACCTACCTCGTTCTCACTCACATTTATGGCCACTGTGTGTTCACTGGCTCTTTCTGCCTCCCCTTCTGCCTACAGTGCTCTTCCTTTTCTCTATTCCTGGTTAATGTCTCCTTGTCCTTTAGACTGCAAGATCACTTATTCGGGACAATCTCTGTATGCCAGGCCAGATCCTATCAGAAGCTCCTTAGCACTTGTCATGACTGACATCCTCCATTTCTGAGTGCGCATGTTAGTTTTTGTCTCCCTCACTAGACTGTGAGACAGTGAAGGCAGGGTTATTTCTGTTTTCACTTTACCTTGCATCCTGAGAGCCTGAAAGTGTGATCAATAAATGTATTGATCCAACAAATACTTATTGAGCATTCATTATATATTAAGCACTGTGCTCAGTGTTGGGGTGGGGGACACAAGAGAACAAAGCTTGTCATGTTACCATTTTCATTCATCCAAGAGTTATGAAATGAGAGAATGAATGACAACATGATGCTAATTATTCCATATCATCCCTCTTCCATGTAAGAATGAATCTTCAGCTTGTATCATGTACACAGAACTTTGCCTTTAACATTTTATGTACAGTGTTTTATAAGTAGCAGATTGTTAATAACTTTATTCAATTGCTGAATGAGTAAGTGTCCAAGTGAATTAATTATAAATATACAGGCTGATGCTGGCTGTGTCATGAGACCAAAGGAATAGAGTTTATAATAATTTATTATAATTTGTATAAAAATTTAATTTTATGTGTGAACAGAAACCTTTTAAAAATTAACTTCTAAAGATTGTTTTTAAGGCTGGAGTGGTGGTCAGTGCTTATGGCGCTTGCCCGGCAAGCGTGAGGACACAGGTTTGATTCTCAGCACCACAGGCACAACCAAGTGTCGGAGCAATGAAAGCCACATAAAAAACTAAAAATAAAATTGATTCTTTCTCTCTCTCTCTCACTATTCCTCTCTCTTTTAAAAAATTATTATTGGGTTTATTTCATATTCAGTTCCACATGAGCAAGCCAATAAGGCTTTTGACTAAAAATGTGAATTCTTACCAATATGATATGAAAAAAAAAGTTGTCCAGACTTCAAGTGGTAGCATATGCTTTGGTCTATTTTTTTCTTTTTCATATGGAGTTCTGAACAGATGCTTGGGCAGGTTAATTCTGTACTAAATCTTGTCTTTCTACATGTGCCATGGAGGTGGATGCTCGCCAAGGTAGTACCATGAATCCCTTGTTGGTCATTAGTCATATCAAAACTACTTATTTTTCCTCTTATTAAATTAAAATGGAAATTAGAGTTCTGCTAACAAATGTTTATTTTATACAGTGGGAGGCAGCCTCATTTCTCATTCCTCTGCCACGAGAACCTTTTGCTCTTGTTAAACTAATCTGTCAACCCTCAGCACACTTGTTTCCTTAATTCTTTCTCTTTGATTATGTCACTCTTTGACTAGAATGCCTCCCCCATCCAAATCCAGCTCATTTTTCAAGGTCCAGAAAATTCCGTGCCTTGGGAAAAGCTTTCCTAATTACTCCACTCATAAATCATCCCATTAACATGCACTGATTCCAGTGTTTGGGAATCTACTGTGTTCCAATGACTAGGCCATACACACAAAGAAAATACAAAGATTAAGTTGCCACATGCCCTTCCCTTAAAGTGCTTATATTTTGAGAGAGAAAAAAGAAAGCATTTATTCAATAAATATTTATTAACTTGTTATCATTTTCCAATTCACTGTGGATAAAAATCATCTGGGAAGTTTGACAAAATGCAGGTTCTTGAGCACCACATAGAACCCGCTCAATCAGAATTTCAAAACATGTGTGGCCAAGAAAATAAATATAAGCATTGATGGTAATCTGAGGATATTTAATAGACACTGCTTGGTCATAGGATTGCTGGGTACACAGATTTTCTGACCTCAAGGAGCCCACATTCTACTTGAGGTGGTTGATTAATCACAATACAAATGAAATAGTATATAATTATTACATGTTGAAAAATAGATCAGGTTTGTGAGAAGTGACAGGGATTGAACTGGATGAAAGGAGCCACTATTGCCAGATGCACTAAAACCACAAGTTAGCCTCAGGGAGTTCCCACAGATTAGGATCCCTGCATGTGAAATATCTGCCTGCCAGTAGGGGAAGGAGAGGGAAGGATGTGTGCTATGATCACACTCGTACAAGGACAGGGACAACTATGACACAAGGCAGAAAGTAATGCATGTTCTACAGATCTCTAAATAGAGGGACTTACAGTGTGGAAAGAGAGTATTTCTAGTAAACAAAAATCTAGGATTTTGGAGAAGGTGCTGCATTTGAGTTGACTGTTGAGCAAAAGGTATGATTTACAAACCATAATATAAAGTTGAGGATGAGTGAAAGCAAGGGCATATTGGAAGAAGAATTAGTACAAAAGAGGACAAAGAAGCTGGAAGGCATGCTGCACATGGGGAAGATTGCAAACTTGGACTTACTGAACAATATAAGGAAGATGGTTTTCCTTATAGTTGTGGACTTAGGGAAATGCTTTAGGAAGGCAAACTGAAGAGCCTGGATACTATACCTTAGCATAGCATTTATTTCTTTAACATCTCATTTGACACTTTAATATATACTACATTTTATGGCCTGTCTCCTCAACAAACATACTTTTCTTGAAGGCAGGGGCATAAGTCATACTTCTTTAGAAGTCCCCAAGAAAGCAAACAATGCCTGGCACATGGCAAGACTTCAAAAAATTTCTATTGACTAAGACAGTGTTTGTTCATAACAGGTCTCACATGGCATGCAGGAGGACTATGCACCTTTCTCTACTCTGTTGACATCAATTAAGTGTATGAGAAGCTTGTCACTGTTGACAACCACAGAGGCCATGCTGTGAAGCTGTTGGAGGTGTCTGCACATGAGTAATGCTATTCTAGCCCCTTGGGAACCTTATCATAAATGCATGCTTCTTTTTTGTTTTCTCTACATTAACTGTAAATATTTTCTTAAATTTGGGTTTCTATCTTATTAACATAATGTAAAAATATGCACCTGGAATGGAAAAAGTCGTAACTACCCGGCAAAAATCAACTGAACACTTAAGATATGATGACTGATTGCTGTAATCTTCTGTGAGCTATAAATTTGAGGAAGAAACCTTATATTTTTCAGAGTTAAAGAAGTGGTTGAACAAATTCAACACTGTGGCTACTGAAGAGTTGTTAGAGTTTGCCTGAAAAAAAATCATGATTCCTAATTCATTCCTATTACAAATTTGTTTGTATTAGATATGCAATAAATGTATCCAAAGGAGGAAGAGATATTTCCTGAAAACCTACCATATGTTTGGCAATGTTCTGGGTTCTGGGATACACCGTATAACAAGGGGAACAAATTCCCTGATTTTGTGGAACTTAAATAATAATAGTAGTTTGGTTCAATTATAAAGCAACAGCAATAGTTATTAGTTACAGTGCATAATATCTGAAGGTTCATAAAAATTTACATATTTGCTATTTTCCACACCCTCTCTTTTACTGATGGTAAATAATTTTCCTTTTTCCATTTACATAAGGCCAATTCTCATACAATCTCATACAATTCTCATACAAATAATTGTATGATTCTCATACAATTATTAATGCTGTTTTCTATTTATTAATAAATGTATTCAGATATGTATAGCTCAGACACATTTGCTAAGCTGCAGATATATATTTTTCTTTTAGAAATATCTGCCTTCATGTTTCAATGGTAATTCAAACCCAGAGAGCTCAGAACGGCTTCATCTTCTATTCATCTTCTTCTTCCCGATATATACATAAATTATATGTATATCTATATCCATATAAATATATATGTGAAATACATACACATGTATTTTAATGTTGATATATTTATTTAATCATTTGAATCAGAACTAAAAGTAACATGCAGAGTTCTTTCCCACCTATCCACCCCCCAATCCATACTTTCCAATTCTATTTTTTCAAATTCTACCTTAGTTCTAGCTGCATATTTCCTAAACAAATACATTTTTTCACCTATCAGTTTTTAGTCTGTTCCTATTAAAGCACTAGCTCCTATCACAATTTCAGATACCCAATAAGTTATCAATAAAAATAAAAATATTAAGTAAAAAACATTTATTGGGTGATTAATTCATTTTTCATATCAGACAAAATTTAAAATGTACAGTAGAATAGATTATTCTTAACTTTGGGACTATCAAACATGGGGTAAACCCTAAATCCTTATCCTGGACTTTAAAGGCTCTGTACCCTTGCTTCAGCTTCTTCTAATCTTGCCTGCCTTTACAAGAGGGTCTCTTCTATAGCCTATTTACTTACCTCAGGCTCCCCATGCCTACTGCTCTGTTCCACTCTCTGTAGCTTCAGGAGCTTGTCACTCTCCCGTATATATGTTTCTTTATCCTGAACCTATCTTGCCTTAAAAGCCACTCTTTTGTTCTATTTTAATATCTACCTACCTAACTACCTGTCTTAGTTGTGGCACTCTGATTTGCAATTACTCTTTGTAGAAATTTCTAAAAGTCCAACTTGGGTTTAAATAATCTTTGTATCCTCAATTCTGAATAAACATAGGGTGAATGTGCAATGACTGAATAAGCGGCAAATTGACTCAGAGCTTGAAGGAATTTTGTTTTCTACTTCTCTCAAAATTCCACTGAATTGACAAAACAAAAACAAAGTAAAATGAATGAAAGGAAAGAATATTGCTTCAAGTGAACAGGAAAGGATAAAAATCAAAAGAAGTCATAAACTTTCAGAGTTTTGCAGGAGAAATTAAGTAAATTTAATTATATTTAAAAAAAATGTTCAGTGTTAATTTCCTGTGACTACAAACCAAAAGGGGTCCCCTGGAAAATCAGAATTGCTTGGTTCCTCTAATGAGCTCCAAAAGTTTGTGTAGATTAGCACTATTTTGGGAAGGAAAATTCACGATATCTATTAAATATGTATATACCATATCCAATATTTGGGAAAGTCTACCTCTGAGTTCAGTAACTGCAAATATTTGCAGGTGTATGTAAAAAGTGGATTGGTCACTGCCATTAAAATATCAAAATATTTTAATCTATAATATTTTATAGATGTCCACCAATAGGTTATAGATTAAATAAATAAGGGAATGGTTATAGTAGAAACCATATATCAATTTTAAAAAAGATTAAAAGATATACATTATTTATATCCTTAAGTGAAAAAAAAGCAAGGTGCATGCACATCTGTAATGCATAAAAAAGAAGCAGCATGATAGATGTTAAATTGTGCTTAACTCTGGAGGTGGGTCTGGGAGGCTGGTGAGGGGGATTTTCTCTGTTCCCTCTTTTAAAAAAATTTCCCATATTTTTAATTGGAGCACTGTACTTTTACACAATGGCTGGATTAATCACTGCGTATTTGTACATGCAGATGATCTGTTTCCTCTTTATTCTTTGCTGTTACAACTACTTTTGTAACTAAAGAGCAATATAATCAGTTTAGCAATTTAAATAAAGAGAATCTCCAGAGTTGGAATGGTAGGAGCAGGGAGCAAATAACAGTTTGTCCATAAGGAGCAATTGAAGGATTTGTAGAAAATCAGGACTTAATACTTGGTTCTCATTAGCTGGAACAGATCATTAAAGATCTGCTTGCAGTAATTTCTAACATGAGTAGGAAGGTCAGATAGAGAAGGAAATGATATTCCAGCTAAGTTGAAGTCAGCACAATCAATATAGCAGTGAACTCTACGTGAGGAATAGGAAGTCTGATGGTCCATTTTCAGAACACAGCCTTAAGGTTCCCATATAAAAGAAAGCTATCTTAAGTCAGGGAACCATGCAGCTAGGAGGAAGCCATGTTTAAAACTCCCCAACACTTGTCACCTTGTGTTTCCTTACACCTGTAAGAAGTGTTGCCCACTTTCTGTACCCCACCTGCCTTCTGTGACTTTCCACACAGGGCCTTATCCAATCTTAGTTGATCATATAGATTGGACCCCTGATCTCTTCCAATCAGAGTGAAAGGCAGGATTATATTATACTGGGGACAAATAATGCAGCTTTCTGTTGCTGTGTTTCAGAACCGCCCCCCCCCTTGCTGTTCCTTCTGCACAGTACCATCTTCCACTTGCACATTTGCATGGCTCACTCCCTCATCTCCTCCAGATTCTTACTAAAATATCACTTTCTGAAGGAGGCTTCCCTGGCCATCCTAACTAATCATGCCCCTTCCCCATTGCCTTTGCTTCTTTTTTATATTTCTCTTTAGTATTTTCTCTGTTTTAGTTTTGGTTTGTTGTAAAACCTGTAATCAAATAGCTTCTCTTACTTAATTTTAGATAACACATCTGTACATTACCATTTTAGCATGTAAGTGAGGGACATAGTAGTTTGAATCTAATTACATACAATTTTGCTAAGTTTTTTGATGATTCACAGCTTTTATTCACAATGGAAGGATATTCTCTTGGGTTTACTCCAAGATTGCATAATGCTATTTTGTTCATAAATATCTTGATTACAAATTCGAACTCTTGTTTAATGTAGTTTACTATGGTTCCATTAGGGAGCATGCTATTTTCCCTTTAATTTCTTTGATAGAATCTGTTGATGAAACCAGAGAATTTGACCATATAGAGATAACATGTCATTCTGAGAAAAATCCACTTGTGGAAACACAAATGGAGCTAATTAATTTTATTCATAATGAACAGTCATGGTGTTGCAATAATAGGAAAAGACAATGAGAGAAAAGTGCTTTCTTGAAAAACACAGGTAAAGAGTTTATTGGTATGAAAGGAAAAGTTGGAAAACAAGAAAATTAGTTTCTTTCTTTGTGTGGGTGACGGGTGGGATGCTTGTTAAAATCCTAGGTCAATAGGTAAGGCATTGAAGAGAGTGGTGACCCTAATTTGATCCTCCTTTGAAAGAAATACCTCTGTAATTATTTTTTAGTCAGAGTGTGTTGTAATTGAATGGTTCATCAAGGAGTCCTTTCAAATTCCAGAGTTGGTGGGAATATGGATTTACGTATGTATGTATGATGAATGTATTGGTCACAATTCCAAATTTTACACTTCAAAGTTTCATTAAGAAATGCATTTGGAAGTAGATCTCAAATTGAAATGAGATTGATACCTCAAAAAACAGCTCATTAAGGAATGATTGCTTTTCAAACAGTATTTTCCTTCACCTTCATTACCATTTAGTTTGAATTTAAAAATTCCTACTTACATAGGCACTATTCTGATGATTAGAAGTGAATGAATTGTTTCCTTTTAAAATCAAATGATTCATTCAGTCATCTGATAAAAAAAAATATCTACCGAGAGCCTGTCAGGAGCTGGGTATTCTGCTAGGTGCTTGAAAAGTTTTCTGGAGAGAATGAGGTCAAAATTGAGTCAGCAAAAATAAACATTTATGGTTTTTTTTGAAAGAGGGGATAGTGAGAGAGAGAAAGAGAAGCAATTTTTATTTAGTTTTTCATGTGACTTTCATTCCTCGGACCCTTTGTTGCATACAAGGTGCTGGGGTTTGAATTCGCTTACTTGCGCATGCCAAGCACCGTAATTGCTGTGCTATAGCTACAGCCCCTTAAGTATTGTTTTTAGGATACAATACTAATTTCATGATTACTCAACTATTGCCTTTCAGATTTAAACTCATTCTTCCACAGTCTACTTTGCAATTCTGGGGTGCTACATATATATTTTTTTAAACAAGTGTCCCTACATTAGGTGCTGACAATAGGGCCTACTAGAGACAGGTTGGAGAATGGGGAAAGGAAAGACTTGCTGTTTCTCCAGCTACTTCTTTACCCTATAGTGCTACTGAACATCAGTAACAGCAGCTGTTTCCAGTCTGTTGTTTTCTACACAGCTAGAACCAGCCTCCACATGACCACTGGGGACACCAGCACAGCTGGTGGATGCTCCTTTGACCGTCCCAGCTCTGTGTTCTCATAATACTTTAATCATCCTCTTCCCTTTGTTCCCACCCTAGGGGTGTTAGCTGCTTCACAAAGTTATTACCTCTGTGATACTTCATTGTCTCCTTTTTTTGCCCTTTGAGTTCTCTAGTACGTTATTAACCATTCTTTATAATAAACATTCTTTATGAAGCAATTGGTATAGTTTCTATCCTTTGACAGACCCCTGACTGATCCAGGAATTGATGTATCTGCAAAAATGTTAAAAGT
>PVKS010026743.1:0-28252 GCA_004027875.1 Aplodontia rufa
AGAGACAGTTGTGTGTGGGAGAGTGTGTTGTACTCACATGTGCCCAAAGGAGGTCCTAAAATCACTTTCAGACCAGGAGCTGATGGGAAAGCTAAGCCCAAATGCCTAAGAGTCATTTATTACTGCTGTCATCGCAGCCTGATTTTGAAGCAAGTTCCCTTTTACACATTTTTTCCTAGAATATTCATAGCTCTTCCTTTTCTAAGAATTCATTATCTAAATGAGTTTTTCATAAACCACATGTTTAATATTCATGAAACAGGCTGCCAGATTTTAGGATATGTGGTTTAGGAAGGCTCCTCTGAGGTCTCAAATGGCACAGAGAAAATGTGATTTGGGAGTTGGAGTAAAATTATTCATTGTAGTCATGGAAGTCTCAGAATTTCAGTTGATACAAAAACAGGAGTGGTAGTTGCAGATGTAAAAAAATATTTTTAAAGGAATGATTATTAAAATAAACTGCTTATTTAGGATGTATTATTTGAAAGTTATAGGAACCCTTTTAATAATATTTTACTGTTGCCCTGCAAATATAAGTACAACAGGACATCTGTAAACCCAATTTTATTTTTAGCTAATGAACATAATGAATTAAAACAAGATTAAGGACGGTTTATCCAACACATTCAATAGAAAAAATACTTCCTAAAATAGAAAAGCGTAAAAGACTGAAGCACATCGTTCAAAATAATTCTGAAATGGATAGTAAATAGTTATTTTCATTTTTAGAGTGTAGATAAGTAAAACAATTAAAACTTTACATAAAGATCCATGAATAGAAACAAAATCAGCTCTTCCATGAATGAGGATGCTTCCAATGACACCCAGTTCTAGACATTTAATATTGAAAAGTAGAAATAATGCATTTGAATTATTCATCCTCTGCCCACTAGCCACACGTTTCGGCAAATTACTTACGACTCTCTGACTCTTGTCTCCTTGTTTGTAAAATGAAGACTAAAGTATCTGGCATGTAGTAGGCACTCAACAAATGGTAGCTAATAGTACTTAAAATAACAATTACTTTGTATTGAGTGTTTCTTGTGTCCCAAACACTTACACAAATGCTCTCAATGCATTATTGCATTGAGTAGAGATCATGCCAGTGGTAATAGTGAGATCTTACAGGGGGTTAGAAGAGTGAAATAATTTTTAAATCAATTAAAACTAATGAGTTGTAGGAAAATAAAATTCAAATCTGAAGGTTTTAACAGGAGAAGAGGATCAGGATTGATCTAAAGCTCAGGGAATGTTGAGCTGTTCAAGCCAATGCTGCCCTTTCCCTGGCTGCTCTGCAGGGCAGGAAGCCACCCTCTCCCACGAAGCACTGCCATTTCTGGGGCTGAGATGACATAACCACCAACCCCTCCAGGTTTGAGCCGAAGCTCCAAGGGAGAGCCTTCAATGAACAGATTCCACATCCCTAACAAATGTGGTGGAACCAGGGCAGGGAGAAGCAGGCTTATTCATCTTCAATCTCCTTAGGAAAAACTTCAGACAATGCATGAGGAAAATATGGAGTTTTATTGGTTTAATGCCCCATTATAGGATATAAAACAATTTACTTACGGTAAGATTGGAAATCAGGGAATAATTAATGTGGGGGCAAGAGTTTAAGCATTAAATTGTATTAAAATACCTGCAGAGTAACATAATTATTTTATTGTTATTGCTACTCTTCTCAGCTCCATTAGATTAATTGAGAGTTGATTAGTGAAAATTGATATGCAATTATAATAATGTCCATAATCATGTCAGAATAATTAACCATGGCAGGCTTTCTTGCAAGTGCATTGCTCTATTTGTAATTTTAATAATACCTAATTACTGATAGTTTTCTCATTGGCTACAGAATGAACTCAGTCATGATAAAGTCTTAATTCTACGTTCTTCCTTGAAACCAGTGAAAAACCACCCACTATAAGAATTTTTGGAATGTATTAATAGATTGAACTGTTTAATGTAATTTTTTTCAAGTAGGTCTTAATATTTTACTTATAAATTTTATATTCACAATATACAGCCATACTTTCCCTCTATTCTCCCAAGTAAATTCTTCATTCCATTCAGTCTAGTATACACACTGTAATGCTCATACACGAATACTGAACACAATAGCAGAAATTCAAAGTCCCCTCTCATAAGGCACTGGCTGAAACCTCCAGCACAGTTGTTGAATAAAAGTGAGAGCAGAGTTCCTTCTTGTTCCTGATCTTGGTGCAGATGCCCTCAGTGTTTTGTCCTTAAATATAAAGTTGGCTCTAGGTTTTATGCAGATGCCCATTATCAGGATGAAGAAGTCCCATTTCTACTTGAGAGTTTTTTTTATGGATGAGTTTTGGATTTAGAATGCCTTTCTTCACTGATGGAGATAATGCTATGGTCTGAAAATGTGTCCCCCTAAAAATTCAGGTTGAAATCATAACCCCCAAAGTTATATTTAGGGTGGAGCCTTTGGCAACTGATTAAGTCATGACATATGGGATTGTTACCCTTACTGAGACCACAGAGAGCTAATGCCCTCTTTCATGATGTGAGGACACATCAAGAAGGTACTATGAAGAAGTAGGACCTCAACACATACTGAATCCACTGGTGTCTTGATGGTGCCTCTAACAGTGTAAGAAGCAAACTTTCATTTTTTATAAGATACTCAATTTATGGTATGTTTGTTGTGGCAGTCCAAATAGACTAACAAACGTGTGTGCTTTTCTACTTCACTGTTAGTATGGTATTTTATGTTGATATTCTGATGTAAAACCAACCATGCAGTCCTAGAATATAATCAGTTTTTATATAATTCTGCGTTTGTTAATACTTTGCTGGGAATTCCTGTATGTTCATGAGGGATATTATCTGTAGATTTTTCTAGTAATGTCTTCATCTTGCTTTGGTATCAGGGTAATTACAGCATCATAGAATGACAACTATTCTTCTATTTTCAGAGTTTGTAAATGATTGTGTCATTTCTTCCTTATTTGAATAAATTTGCCAGTAAATCTATCAGGGCCTGGGTTTTCCTTGGTGGGAGGTTTCTGAAGTATTATATTTTTACTTGTTATATGTCTGTTATGAGTTCAACTGTGTATAGGTTTCAGAGCAAGCATGACCCTGCCAACACTTACATCTTGGACTTTAAGTCTCTTGAACTCTAACTATCTGTTGTTTTAAGCCACCTGGTTTATGCTTCTTTTTTTTTTTAAATGACAATCCTAGATAATGAATGTCTAGATTTTGATTTCTTAAATCAGTTTGGCAATTTTTATCTTTCCAAGAACTTGCCTACTTCATCTGCATTGCCTGACTTGTTGGCATAAGGTTATTCTGTCTCTTATACACTTTTCAATTTTTGTAGAGTGAGTGATATTCTTACTTTCATTCCTGACTTTAGTCATGTTTTTCTTTTTGTTGATGATAAAAAGACCAATAATATTTACGTGATAGATTATGCAAACAGTAACCATAAGAGATTTGTAGTGGCTACGTTAATATCAAACTTTAAGACAAGAACTATTTCTAGAAAAAGAACTATTTATAGAGATATGAAATATCAAAGAGCTATTTCAGAGAGATAAGAATATACATTAAGAATATAATATGATGAACAATAGCAGAAATTGAAGGAATTAAGGGGCTGAGAGTATAGCTCAGAGTACTTGGAAACATGATGCCCTGGGTTCTGTTCCCAGCACCAAATAAAAAAACATTCCTTTTCATAGAATCGAATGGAGAACTTAGACAAACTATAATAGTTGATATTTCAATATCCTACACACAATAACGGGTAGGATAACTAAACAGAAAACCACTAAGTATATAGAAGCTTTGAAAGACACACTCAATCTAATTGATAAATACGGACCTCTGTTGTTTTTTGTGTGTGTGTGTTTTTAAGAGAGAGGGACAGTGAGAGAAGAGAGAGAGAATCAATTTTACCTAGCTTTTCATGTGGCCTTCTTTGCTCAGACATTTCAGTGTGAATAGGTTCGAACCCACATCCTTGAGCACGTCAGGCAAAAGCCATAAACACTGAGCCAACACTCCAGTCCCCAGAGCTCTGTTCTTAATGACAGAAAAATTTATATTCTTTGTAAATCTATTCTCCAGGATAGCCCACATGGTGAGTCACAAAACATGTCTCAATAAATTTAAAAGAACTAGAATCATACAAAGTATATTATCTAGCTATAATGTGATTAAATTAGGAATTAACAGTTCAAAGATTTGGGAAAAAATCCCATGTATTTGGAAATGTAATTACTCAGACCAAAGAAGTAAAAAAATTAATATTTTAAATTGGACGAAAATGAAAACATTGAAATTTATGAAAACTTATTTTACGCAATTAGAGATCAAAATATTAGTTTAAGTCAGATGGCCTTAATCCTAGGAATTACTGCCTTTTCTTCAAACCTTTGATAACATTTTAAAAAAGCATTTTTGAATATTAAATTTATGACACATTACATGTAATGTGCATGGTACTATCTTTTCTCATGATAAAAATACATATCTCTGACACTTAGTTGTATATGTGGTGGTGGGGTATGAACCTGGGTCCTTGCACCTGCCAGGCAAGTGGTCTACCACTGAGCCACCACTTGAACCCCATATAAATACACAAATACTTTTGAACTTTTAATAATTATTATTATGTATGATGACGTGACTATCACATGCCTTTAATGTTAAAGGACTTCTGGCATTGATTCTTTAGTATTTTAAATCCTTGCTCAGTGAAAGAATTCTAGACTGCCCCATGTTAATTTTTAAGATATGCAATTATTGCCCAGGTGATGCTTGTCAGTTTAAATTGAACTTGAGAATGATATAATAGAAACTCAAAGAGATTCTAGTCTGTTCAAGAACTCATATAGTATAAAAAATCATTTTTAAGAGATTCTTTTTCTATCCTTACATGTCTGAAATTTTTCACTGATAATACTCTAAATAAAAAATAATTACCTAAGTATATTCTTAATCCCTACATATAATTGCCTTTTTACAAGGTCAGTGTTTTGAGTCTTGATTTCTCTTAAAATCACCTCTGCATTAAGAAAAATGATGCAATTACAGAAAGGTGTAGTAGAGTGATAGAGAATAATTAGTATTAATTGAATGGATGCATATGATCATGGATCAGAAGGATAATGGAGACCACTTCCTTTTGAGAAATTATATTTATTTTTTTGCTAGGGAAATCTTTCTATAGGCAATTCCCTCCATCCCTATTCCAGGAATGCAGTTTCTTACTGACAGTGGTACTTTCAGATCAACAACATTGTTTTTTAAGAAATAATTAATAAGGTCAAGTAACATATCCTTCAATTTACTAAAAACCTTGTCATTTGAAAGTCTCATATGTATATACATCTCCTGTAAAGAGGCCACGATTTCACTTGAATCTCAACTCTAAAAAAAATTCTACAATGACAAAAACGAAACAAAACACAAACAACCCCGAAACCAAAAAACTTTATTTAGGGAGTTTTTAATAGCCAAAACACTGCTATTACCACTGCCAATAAATAAAAAGCAGCGTAAAACCCATCTGTCTTTAGATTCCTTCTTGCAAAGAGTGCATCTTTCTCCTAGTTTCACAATATTTTATGCCAAAGATAGTTTTCTCATATAAAATAATTAGTATTATAACATCTAACTTAATCTGACTCCAGCAACTGAACATACAACGTTTCAGAATGAAAGGAGGAAACAATTAAAATTGCATCAAATGACATGCGGACCAAAAGTAACAGCTTACGAAGAGCAGAGAGGCTCAAAGCAGGGGCCAAGCTGGGTTTGAGGGAGTGTAATGCACACCCAGGACCTCGCCCCCTTTCTAACGCTGAGACGGGGAGAACTCTGGGGAGCAGCGTGTCTCCCACCAACCACTTCACCGGCAGGAGCAGACCGCACGCTGCCGCGAAGGAGCTCGGGTGCGGGCGAATCGCCCTGCTCCCCGGGTAGGGTTCCTCGAAGGCAGCCCGCTCTTCTGCGCGTGGCACAGTCAGGAACGTGATTATGCACGTTCCCCACGGTGCGTGGAGGACGAGTCCAGGCAACCACCTCTTCCTACCGCGCTCTGCCGCGACCCTCCACGCCACCCGCCGGGCGCGGGGCGCGAACGAGCGCCACTGAGCATGCGCCGCAACCTCGCTGCGCGCTTTACGGCTCCGCCCTCCCCAGCGTCGCGAGGCGCTCACGTACTCTCTAAGCCTACGGGAGCCGGAGCGACCCGGGTCGGCGTCCGTGCGTGATGACGCACGGACGCGCGAAGACGTGGAGACGCAGGCGGGCGGTAGAGAGCGTGAGTTTCCGCTTCTGTTTGGCCCCGGTCGCGCAGTGGGTTCTGCGCGGCGTCTCTGGCCGTTTCCCGGGGCCGCAGGGGCCAGCGGCTGGGCGGGGGCTGCGGGGCGGCCTTGTGCGCCTCCGAGGCAGGGGCTGGCGCGGGGCGGGGTTGGAGGCGCAGTGTCCCCTCCGGCGCGCCCTTCGCAGGTCCCAGGCGGGCAGGGACTGTGCCCTGGGTCTCCCCGTCGCCCGTGTCCCCGCTCCAGGCAGACCTCACCGGGGACGGAACGCTGAGACGCTCGGAGGACGGGGCTGGGACTCCGGCAGTTTTGAAGTTTTGAAAGATTGTTTTTGGAAACAGGACGCTTACAGCGAGGTTGCGTCAGCGCGGACTGCAACCTGTTTCTCTAAGGTTGTGGCAAGCCCAGTCTTCACTTCAGATGTGGTGTTTCGTATTGGAAATCCACCTAAGTGGATTTAACTCTGCTGCTCAAACCTTAAAGAAATTTAGGATACATTTTCCAAAAGTGGATCACAGGCTTCCTTGTTTTCCCAAACAGAAAACTCTCTTGAAAACTTCCTGCGTAATTAGGATTCCGTTGTTGAGGTGTGCAGGTCTGTTGTAGTTCAGTGACACTCAAGACTTTTTTCTTTGGAATTGCATTTAAAAGGGCTGTGATGTCGCACGTATTGCGACCCCCCCCCCCACGTTTTTAACAAGCACTGAAGGCTGGCGTGTTGTGGCAGAAAAGTGATCTTTCAAAGGAAGACGGTTTTGGTTCCTGGGTTGTCCCATCAGCATCACGGGGGGGATCTTGATTAAAGTGCAGATTTTGGGGGCGGTACTCAATTAGAAATTTTAGCAAGCCTTGCGGTTGTTCCCCAGTGCGTCAGGGTGCTAAGGTTTCAGAATGAGTGACACAGTGGTAAGGCCCATTGTGGAGTCAGTGGAATTTGAATTGAGGTCATGGGTAATGTAGATATGGAATCTTGGACATGTCACTTAAACTTACTTCATAAGACCATGTGAAAACGCAAGAAAAACATTTATCACCAGCACATAAAAACTCAACAAAAGTGAGATTTATTAATATGTTAGAACTACCAGAAATTAGCACATAGATTGTGCTGGAAGGATTCATTGTGGGTTAGATAAGAGTTGTGCCTTTGGGATTGTGACCAGGATTTAGAGGGTATTTTTTCAGTTATATTCTAAGCAGTCAAGGTTGTCGAATGCAGGAATATTCTGTTTGTTCTGACTAGTACTAATGCTATGAAGGTTGTATTATTATTTAAGAATAGAATTAGTAAAATTCTAGCTTTTATAAATGTTTTGGTCTTTCTGGTTTCTTCAACTTACAGTTACCTTCTTCTGACCTAGAATTTGATGAAGGCCAGAGGTAAACTCTACCTTTAAGAGTTGAAAAGCGTTATAGTGACTAGCAAACAATAGTCAAGGCTCATGATGTTTCTGCCCTTGTCTTTGTTCCTTGCATGTCACAGCTTCCTGATAGCAAAGGAGGCCTCATATCCACTTTCCATACCTCTATTTTCTGGAAGGATCACAGAAGTTAACAGATATAGTTCATTCTTCTCTTTTTTCCGATTGTCAGATGCAGTGTTTTTGTATAGCTATTCTGTAGGGGGGGCGGATAAAATATCTGGGATCTGAAGCCTGGGTTCTTTGTAGTCTTGAGAAGGGTCAATGCTAAACCATGGCCTACGCAGTATATCACTTTGATTAGAGAATGCTGCTCCCAGGGCCACACCACAGTTCCTGGATATTGTGATCGAGAGTGTTTTCAGATAAACATGTCACTTTAGATATCAGATTTTATAAGTAATTTTATTAGTCCTGCTACAAAATTGGCACTGCCCCATCATGAAACATTCATTTTACGAAGAGATTGATATTTTCTCAATCTCTACGCAAGAGAGGCAGATCTGTAGCAGTGGTTTTGAATCCTGCCCCTACTAATGCTGATTCAGTTAGACAAATCATCATTATTCCAGCTTTACTTTTTTCTTCTATAAAAATAGGAGTCATAGAGTGTCTATTTCAGGCTATTGAATTACATGAAGTAATGTATAAAATGTGTCCACCATGTTAGGTAGAGAGGCTAAGGAGTATTTCCTTTTGGATAGGGGAAGAAAAGGTATTTATCATCTCAAATCTAACCTTGTCCCATTCATTTCCTCAGTATTTTCTTATATCTGTTTTTTTTTAACCTAACTGCTTTTTAAGTGATTAAGTTGCTCAAGTAGAGTCAAAACTTTCATATAATTGTGAATGAGAGAAAACAAATACTTGGAGAAAGTTAAAACTCTAATTGAGGTATAAAAACTATCTTCATTTTTGTCATAACACCAACTTCTAGAAATTGTTTTGGTACTTTTCTGAATATCAGGACATAGTTAATATTTAAGTATCTTCAGTGATTCTTCAATAGCTGATGTCAGTGAAGACAGTCAGCTATAGTAGGGATGACACTTCATTGAAAATATACACCAAAACAAGAAAATGCTGTTAGCCTGAATAGAATTTTCAATACGGATACTTAACAATAGCAAACTGAAATGGTTTTATATTCCATTTTTTAAGATGTAATAATAAACACATTGTTATGTGTATATGAGCATGGAAAATACTTGAGAACATTCATGCTAGGTTATAATTTTGTTTACTTGGCAGTGTATTGTAACATGGGGACCAAATATGAAAAGAAATTTATATAGCTAATATGGAGGTGGGGTCTAAGTATAAAACAAAATAGTACATTTATATGAAGTCAAGTATGTGGATGTATATGTAAAAATTCTTTTAAAAACCGTTTAAAGACACACTTACTTAGAAAAATACATTTCCTTTAATGCTCCAAACATGTTCTCTTAAACAGTCTTACATGAAAAGTTCAGAAACTTAGAGGCCTTACGATCAGTGAGGTTGAAGGACACAGGCTGTTGATCCTGAGTACCTGTGCTTAAAGGCATTACCAGGGAACCTAGTATTCTAGGGAATTAGGTATAAAATTCTACTTGTGGGATGGAAAACCTCAGGACATGAACGATATCTAAAAATTAATGACAATAATGTTGATGAGTGGGATTCACAAACTTGCATTGAGGACAATTCCCAGTTTTCAGTAGTGTTAACATGTGTGGCTTCTTATGCAGGGTTGTGAATGGTTATTTTTTAAAAAATTCTGCTTTTGATCTGACCCATACTTTATAAAAATAGGATTCTGTGCACATTTTTGATAAATCAGGATTTTTTTAAAAATATCTCAAATTGTGACATCTGTATCATTATTAGAAGTGCTTTAGAATTTTTAGCAACTGTCATTTAGCATTACAAATGACTCGGAAAAAGAAATGGAGTCAAAGGAAATATATTTGTGTTTACTATCTACTATTTTTGTTGTGTGAAAGCAGCTGGCCTGCATTTATATAGTAAAGTGTTTTTTATCATTAATAATGAGCTTTCATAAGAAAAATAATTTCAGATGCTAAGTGTTAGATGATTATTAACAGTGGTAATAGTAATCGTGCATTGTCTTTTTCCACACAATGTGGAGGGTTTCCTGGTGACAGCTGGAGTGTGGGTGAGGGGCAGTCACTTTTAATCAACCAGCTGCTCTGTGTAGCATCATGATGGATAATTTTGGTTATATTCAGGAAAGAAAATGTATCTGATTTCTGGGATGTAATAGATAGTGTGCAGGAGTCCCTTGGGATGTAGATGGTAGCTAGCTAACAGTGTATGCATTCAGGTTTGCATGTTGGTGTTATTTACCATCTAGTTTCTTGGACGTTGTTACATGCAGATCATAATTACAATGCAATAAAGTCTAGTTCCATGGGGGGAAAGGCTCATTACTTTATGGAGAGAAAAGGAAGATGAAACACAAAATTTGGTGGTGTGCTTTCATGTAATATGCTATTTCATTTATTCTTCACAATGACTCTAGGAAATTAAGTGGAATTTTTCTCATCTATGGATAAACAAACAAGCTCAGGAGGACTGATTACGTGATTTGCCCAAGGCCATCTACTAGTAAGGGAAGGCACCCATATTTGACCTTAGGTCTTGTGGCTTTAGCTCCGGGAACATTGTCTTTACACCAAGGGCTATTTCTCCATGGTGCTAACTTCCTTATGCATTTTTAATCCAAAGCCACAATAGGATAGTAATGAATGAAATTTATATACATAGTACAATGCCTCCAATTTTATATAAATAATACATAGAAGTATATGTGTTGGCAGCTGTGTATAATTTGGCATTTTTCCCTTGCAGAAAAAGTCTCATAGGCAACAATGAAAAAATTTTTGCCACCCTTTGCATGTTACTGCTATCAGCAATTTTATAATTATGCTTGTTGTGATAAATCAGTTGTGATTTGAAATTTGAACAAATGTGGAAATATTGTGCATATTGCCCATGTGGTCCCTTCCTTCATACCATTGTATTAAAGGATATTCCTTTTTTCTTTCAAGGCATGTTAAGTTTGTATTAATAAGGGACCTTTTTGCTTCCTAAATTATTACACTATAGCTATTATATCTACCAAGTAATGACTGAAAATAAATTATTTTCATGAAATGTTTCTACTGTTTTTGATGATGAGTTTTCAAGAGTCAATTCAGCCTCTTCCTCAATGCCCATAGAATGTCTAGTATTTTCTTTTTCTTTCTCTCTTCCCCATGCCATGTTTAGACTTGAAAACTTATTTTTATTGTGTTCTGAACACTCCTTGCACCTTTATACACAGTTTTTTGGTTGTTGCCTGTTATTTTTGGTTCTGGGGACTGAATCAAGGGACACTTTACCACTGAACTACATCCCAAACCCTTTTAATTTTTTTATTTGGAGACTAGTTCTTACTAAGTTGTTCAGGGCCTTGTTAAGTTATTGAGGCTGGCCTTGAACTTACTATCCTCCTTCCTCAGCCTCCCTGGACCTGAGGTTACAGGTGTGTGCCACCGCACCTGGTTTATATAATGTTATTTTAAAGTAGTTATTTATCACTGATAATGTTGCTGTTTGTGTCTTTGTTTATCTAGGCTGTGGGTTCCTGAAAGGACAGCATTTGTCTTTTATTGGGTCGATTCTCAGATGTTTGTTAAATGAAGGAATATAGGCAGAGAGATACAAACTCATGCTTATTGCTCTAGTTTTACATTTCTTTTCTTTTCTGGGTGCATGATTGAAGAAATGTGATGATAAGTGTCCATAAATGAATTGCGAGATTGTGAAAAATGAAAGAGTAATATACTAAATAGCTTGGTCTACAACAACAGATTTATTGGAAGTTTGTGGATAAGCTTAGACAATTAACATAAAAACTAAACTACCTGCTTGGGAAAGGTAAGCAGCTAGGTGAGCTCTCAAAGTTTGGGTAGACTGGGTAGGTCTGGAAAGCTCTTCAAGTTAGTGCTCTGAGTATCAGCACCAAAATTGTTAGTCCTAGTGTCTCTGCAAAAGTTCGAATTCCAGAGAGTTATTATTCCAACTTTTTCACTGTCACCTTTGAATCAGTGTAGGTA
This sequence comes from Aplodontia rufa, assembly GCA_004027875.1. NCBI lineage: Eukaryota > Metazoa > Chordata > Mammalia > Rodentia > Aplodontiidae > Aplodontia > Aplodontia rufa. The sequence continues at coordinate 11,836 of PVKS010026743.1, forward strand.
AAGGTCACTTTATATTCACAATGCCCTCTTCTCCTCTAAGACCACATTTCATGGGGGTGGGGAATGGGCTCTTGTTACTAAAAGAATAGGGTATTGATGGTCGGGAGGCAAAAATCTCCAAGGTGTCCCCTATCACCAAGTAATTGGTGGATGTCCTATGTGCTTTGTGGGAACACAACATGTCTTTGAAGTCTGGCATGCTTTCCCCCTTCTCGACTAGTTCTTGTGCAGAGATTTCAGTTTCATAAATAATTCACAAATGGTTCTTACACAGAGATTAAATGAGGGGGTTGTGATGGTGGTGTCGATCACTTTTTTATGGACTTTAGGTAGACAAAAAAAATCTGATGTGGAGCAAACATGAAAATGGAATTACTTAAATTTTCTTGAAGAGAGTGATCATGGGATGCTGGCATTGTGGTTCCCCAGGTATCTCCTGATTTAAAAACCTCGGTCTGAAGGGCTGTCAGTTGGAGAACTTTAATGAGCCCTCATTACACTAAAAGTTGTGGCCTAAGAGAGAGGGAACTGGCTTATGATTGATATTAGAAATCATAAATGGTGATGGGTCAGAATTGGAATTGGCACTAATTCACCTAGCTGTGGAGCAAAATTCAGGATTACCTACCAAATCCAGTAGTTTCATTTTTTAGTCACTTTTTATGTGTAAATATAGTCTAATAATTTCTGTTAAAACTATCACACTTTTAAAAGGAGGGAAAAGTAAAAACTATGCCAGTTGACATATTGAAATTTTTTTTTTAATCTCAAAAAAATGGATGCTCATTAAATTCTCAAATCATGGATAATTTTGACAGAAACTCTTATTTGAAGTTTTATTATAAAATCCATTTTAATTAATTTTTTCTTTCATGTTCCCTATTTTATGGTTTTAAAAGTAAACATAATTGAATCACTTAATGTAGTTTAAAAATGTAGGATTATTCAAAAGTCCTAGAAGATAATTGGTACTACATTGTAGAAAAACACTTCAAAACTTTTAAATTATCTTTGGCTTCATATTTGTTTAAATATATAAAACTATCATTTCCAATTTATGATTCTATATATAAAATCACATTTAGTACTTAGAAAACCAAATGAACCTGCCTTATCTAGATACAGGGGAGAAACTGACAGTTAACTTTCCTAAGGTCGTGTGACTGGTGTGCTTTAGAGGTCCTATCTAGGATCATACCCTTAACTATGCTGCCCTATATTGATGCATTAATATTGCTAGCCTTTTATATAATTTTGACAAAAGGCATTGGGACATTTCTTTCCCCAGAACCTATTTACCCTCAGTTCCATGACAACTTCTTTATGTTCAGAAACTGTTAACATGTATTGTATTATCCATCATCTTGTACTTCTGTTTATTGTGTAGCAATAGCTGCTGTGTTGCAGCAGTGTGTCCTGTGAAGCCTTTTGTCCTTTGTGTCTTAAAGCAGACTGACAGCCTTTCATGTTGGATTCAGCAAGAGAGCTTTTCATTTAACAAACTGTTGCTTTTTAGGTGAAAAATAATTAAATGCTTTTGAAGATGTATTTGATTAATAGGAGGCTGATCTGTGTAAATTAATTATAACTGTAATGATGTCATAGCCCTGTCTTTCGTTATTAACCAGGTAATTGACCAGAAGTTTAGAAGCTCATTGTAATTGACAGTAGTTTGACCTTGTATGCTGTCTAGAAGTGAAACATGTACAATGAATGTAAACGCTGTGTGTTCATTGGCTGCATATGTTGTCAGTGCATCTGATCTTAAGTTCTTATTTTGATTCTTCCATTCTTTGTTGAAATTTCTGGTCAGGATTATATCCTTGAACTGAATATTATACTAATTTCTCTTACTAAAACCATCTGGCTAAACACAAATATTGTCTGTGTCCTTAAGTAACTATAATCAGAAATGAAATGTTGGCACATTTCGGACATGCAGTCCAGTAAACAAATGTTAAAATTAAATGAATCTTGTTTTTAAAGTATTTATGAAGAAAAGTAAGACAACTTTTGATAGAAAAGCAGTAAAGGGGAAAAGTGGGGGCATATGTGACAGATTGAGAATTTATTCTCTCTCACTCTCATTTGCCCAGAAAAGCTAAGAGCATGCAATATTTTGAATATTAGGTGACAGAACCTTTACATTTGTTGATTTTGGTTAAAGAACAGGATGGGAGGGTAAGAGTAAGATGTGGAGTAAAAATGGGGTAATAATGGCTAACAACCAGTTCCTAGGTGTTGAACTGCTCTCCCCCCAGCTTATTCTAACAATACATTTTAGCCCTTTTAAAATGTGACTTTCACATTCCAAAAAATCACCATACCAGGCAAAATTGTCCAATAAAAGCCACAGAGTTTTGCAACAAATGGTGTCAGAAGTACAGCACTCAAAAACTCTGCCAGTGACACATAAAAAGAAAAAAAAAAGATGAAACTATAATTCTGTGAAAGCACAGTTTTACAAATGTTAAATAGTTAACAAATACGTAAGCAGATGACACTTCACAATTTTTTGAACTTTGCTTGGCAGTTGGCAGAAGTGGTTGGCAGAAGGACTGCATCTTGTAAGTTACTGTCAGATGGTGGAAAGAGGGTTATCTGATACTGGGTGGAAAGTTGTAACCGCGGATGTCTATGAGTGTAGCTCATGATGCACTCTGTGATCTGAGGTAGCTGGTAGATGTCTGAGGAATGTAAGAGTGTACCATTCTTTAATTTCTGTGCCTTTTACTTCAGGTGGGTACAGTTTTCTTCATGTATTATATGTGAAGTTTATATTAAATCTTATAATTTTATGCTTATATAATTATTTATACTGCATGTTAATATTATGTTTTACATATATGTGAAATTTTTATTTTACCCAAATTGTTACCAAAAAAAGCAGTTGCATTTGAACATAGTTACTCATTTCAAAACTTGCATTATAATGATGCTTCTACTTCCCTAGTTATTCTACACTCAGGACTCCAGCAATTTATCAAAATGACTATTTATGTGTTCCTACCAGTTACTTCTTCCAGTTCCAGGTAAATTGAGCTTGGCTTTAATTCTCTACATAAGCCTTTCTCTTTCAAGTTACAGACTAACCTGTAACTTTAATTGTCTGACAAATCTAAAGAAAAGTATTTTTTAGTTCAGTGATTTTTTTCAGTTCAGTTTTTTTTCTCGTTTTGAGGACAAGCACATTTCATGTCAGAGCTCAGACTAGAAGTCATCCCTACCTTACGGTATTTCCTTCTCTGTGTGCTAATAGCGCATTCATGCTGTTTTCTCTTGAAAACTCCTTTTCTTCTTTTATCTACTTTTTATCTGTTAACACCTGGTGCAGGTGAGGAAACTTCCCTAAGGTCTCCTCTCTGAATTGACTGAACATTTTACATATTGGCACACATTTGTATATTATTTGCACATTTCCAGAAAGTGTTATATGAAATAAGAAACAAGATTATAGTAAAGGAAAGTAACAGCAACACTCAGCACAAGAGAGCATATGTTTATTAGGTGAACTTAAACTTATCCCAACTTTGCTAGGGTTTTGCATAAGAAACAGTAAGCCTGAATGGTGCTTTAAAACAACGTAAAAATGGTTCCTTGGATAGAACCTACATCAAGACCTCTAACATTGAGGTGCATTTCTATAGCAACCATTCTTCGAAGGCAAAGTGATGTGATCTGACTGTGTAGCTTTTGGTGCTTTGGCAAAACACGGGGATAAAAATTAGGATAGTGATTAAAGCAGTAGTTCTTAGGTGAAAAAGCAGTTTGTCTCTGACTTCCGTCTTGAATGAAACCTTGCTTTTCACAGTCAGGCCCTGTAATGAAGGAATGCTGAAGTAGGGGACACTTTACAACCTCTAACCTTCTACAGCCCTTGCCAGCCAGATGCATGGCCCTGATGGGAGAAATTCTGAGAAGGCAAAGGGGCTTTTGTTCCCCAGTTTGTCCTTTTTTATATATGAGGAAAAATAGTTAGTTATTGTTACTTTTTGTTTTAACTTGATTTTAAAAACTGATTTTTTTAAAATTTAGCCTTAACTATAATAATAGTTAGCAAAAGAAATTGGGTGTTTGAATATTACTTTATTTTATTCCCCTAAATATACATCTGTAAATTGATTTGTGTCAAGAAAACAATTGCATCTAATTTATAGTCAAAGTTTTATACAATGAAATTTCCTATATTTGAAATTGTTTCTAAATGTATATATATATTTTTATCAGATGAAGTTATTTGAATTTAATTATACACTGGAAATGGTGTGTTCAACCTTGTGAGTTATACAGGAAAACAAGTTATACCTTGTGAGAAAAACAGGAAAATTGGTACTTTGAAAAGGGACATATTTGACTTTAAAATAAAAACAAATTTGTACAGTTACACTGAAAATTCAAGAGAACAGAATCAAGTTGAATTAGAGGAAAATACTAGGGAAGGACATTATCAATGCACTCCCTCCACTCTAAATGTGTGTGTGTGTGTGTGTGTGTGTGTGTGTATGTATATATATATATATATATATATATATATATATATATATATGTGTTTAATGGGAGTCATCAACTGCCCTTCTTGGGAAATACTATTCTTCATACTGAGATTATAGCCTTCCTAAATGTTTTGGTGATGAAAGTGGCATATCTCTTATTAAATGACAGTAGGATAAAGTCCAGTGTGAGCTCTGACATGGAAAGAGTTTGTCCTCCTAGAAAAAGTAAACAGACCAACAAAAAACAAAAAACTAAATTGAAGATCAAGTAATTTTTTTTAAAGATTTGTCAGACAATTAAGATTACCAGTCAGACTGTCTCTCTAAAATCTAGAGAGAAAGGTTGATATAGAGAATCACGGCCAACTTCAGTTTACCTGGAACCGAAGACAAAGGAGGAAGTAACTGGTAGGACACATAAATAGTAATTTGGGTGAATTGCTGGAGGCTGAGCATAAACGAGCTTGAGGGTTAATTTCATTGAAGAACAGAGACTGCAATCAGATTGTTTTGGTTAAAATTTCCACTCATCAATAAGATAATAATATCTGGTTCATAAAGTTTAGAATATTGAATGGAATGGTCTTACATGTTAAGTTTCAGAGCAGCATTACCAAAGATTAGTACTATGTGTATGTATAACTTTAGCCAGTGGTTTGACTCTTTTTTGTTTTGTATTTTAGAATAAAAATCTGCAACAAAATATGTATTTCTTTTTCAGTCCTTAAAACAGTAACTACTAGACTTAGGTTTTCTGAGCTTTGTGCTGCAAAGCAACTTGATAACCCAAATCCACCTAAAGATACAGACATCATTGTAATCCCAGTGACTTGAGAGGTGGAGGCAGGAGGATCTCAAGTTCAAAGCCAGACTCAGAAACTTACCAAGACCCTAAGCAACTTAATGGAACCCTGTCTCAAAATTATGTTTGTATAAAGGGATCAGGATGTTGCTCAGTTAAGTACTCCTGAGTTCAATTCCTGGTGTCAGAAAGAAAAAAAAAATGAGAGACTTCAGAAGTTTGATCTTGGATATCAGACAAGATCATGTACATTCAGGGTGTTATGGCCATAGACTGATCTTAGGTATCGAGGGCCACAAAGTTAGGAATTGAACCAGGGTGAACAAGACTGATGCAGTTGATAAAAGTAGAGGTGGAAGTGCTACCTCCCTGGTGAATAGTCCAGTTCTTTTTGATTATCTTTGATTTTTTATATAAAGTCTCTGCATTGCTGGGGACTACCTGCACATTGCTCACACTACTAAGGTCTCACTTCATTCTCCCTTTTGTAGATGTCCCTAGTCCTTTGGAATAAATTAGCTGAGAATCTTAATATTGTTACCTGTAATTTAAACTGACACATGCCACATGCACCTTTTGTTTTTGTTACTGCTGTTGTTGAAACTAGTTCAGAGCATTTCCTAACTCTGGTTCTTTCTGGAATCTTCTCCTTTTACCTGAAAGCAACACACAGTTCTTTTGGATTTTTATACCCTCAGTAGCTGGTCCTCAGTAATAGAAAAGGTTTTATTCTTGTGGGGGGGGCGGTACTGTTTTTTTTTTTAATATAATTTCCTTGTTTTATTTCTGTATGTCTTTTCATCCTCCTCCTCAGTGGCAAGAATGGGAAGAAGCTGAACTCTTCTGTTTAACCTTGTGTACTTTCTGCTCTGCCATATCCCTTCTTAGTGAAATTGACGTAATCTTTCCATAAACACTCTGAATCAATCCTACTGCCTTTGAATTTTGTTGAATCCATTGCATAAGACTTACTTACCCTGTCTTGACAATAACATTTGGTGATTCTATTTTGTGGCTTGTATTTCTATGATTGTATCAGTTTTTGCAGTTACCTTCCCATATTTAAACTTCCCTTTTCTCAGTTTCCACCTTAGTTTTGCCTCAGTAACTTGTGGTTACAATAAATTTTAGCAAAAGTATCTGCATGCAATTCAAATTCAAGATTTGAATCCAGAAATTGTGGTGATTCCAGAATATCCAGTGTGACAGTATTTAGGAGGTGGAACTTTGGGGAAGTATTTAGTTCACAAGGACAGAGCCCTCACAATTGGGATTAGTGCTCTTATAAAAGCTACCTTAGAGCTGGGTATGGTGGCATATCCCTATGATCCCAGTAGCTCAGGAGGGTGAGGCAGGCAGATTGCAAATTCAAAGTCAGCCACAGCAACTTCCCTAGGCAACTTAGCAAAACCCTGTCGTCTCAAAATATACGGGGATGTGGCTCACTGGTTCAATCCCTGGTACACCCTCCCTCCCAAAAAAAGACCTTAGAAATCTCTCTTGCCCTTTTCTCACCATATGAGGATACAACAAAAAGACTTTAATCTGCATCCTCCAAGAGGCCTCTCACCAGAACCCAACCATCCTGGCACGCTGATCTCAGACTTTCAGCTTCCAGAACTATGAGAAATAGATCTCTGTTGTTTATAACCCATTCAGTATATGTACTGGGTTAATAGCAGCCTGAATTAGGCATTTGTTGAAGGCAATATGTAACTTAAAATTTTTTGTTCTACCTTCTCCCTTTTGGTAAAATCTGATTTTTTTTCATAAAGCCATTTGCTTTTAAATGGTAAGCATTGAAATCTTCATGTTTTAGATCACTTTAGTATTAAAAAATGCTCCCAACTTCTTTTTATCTTTCAAGAAGCATTAATATGAAAGAAAAGTAGCTGACTTTTTTTTTTAAAAAGTCACTTAAGTTAAAAAATATTGGATGTGAAGCAGAATATTGAACTTTATTTCCTGTCCTTCCTCTAGATCACAGCCTAGAATTTCAAAAGATTTTTATTTAACCACTTGTAGGCATATGAGGCCTTCATTACATGCTGCAGAAGTGCAGGATATGGAGTTTGTCTTTCTTGAGAGATGGGAGGGCTAGGCTGCTGGGTCCTTCACAGACAGAGTAGCAGTCAGAGTTGTACTTGTGAGAGGCAGAAAACTGGAGGACTTGACAGATGAGCAACATTGTCAGTAGGAAGAACTGCAATCTGATAGTCCAGTTTATGGGCATTGTCATCTTGGATTCTTATCTCTATAAAAAGATGGAATTTCTGTCTCTTATGGTTTCACACCAGCACCACTGAGATTTTCGCTAAATTGGGACTTATTTTAGGAGTGATGAATATGAAATATAGGCTTAAACGTGGAATGTGTGTGAAATTCGCTTTGGTGACTTTGGGTGGTGGAGAGAGCTCATGTGACTGTTGATATGTGGAGATGACCGTGGTCATTAAACACCTCGGACAGAGAAAGCTGCTACTTGACATTTCAGGAAGTTTCAACGGTAGAAACTCAATTGAGTTGCTTTTCCTATGGTCAACTCTGTAGAACATGCTTCCAAGTTGGTAGCCGGATATTTAAGTGACTGGGAAGTGCTGGGTGGACCAGCTACAATTTCAAGTGGAACTAATGTCTTCACAGCATTGTGAGAATTAAGTGAGTGAAGCAAATTATACATAAATACTTTTAAACTATAATTACATAAAAATTATTATTGGAAGGAGTGTGACTATTATAAGACCTTTCAGTTCTTGGGCTCTTGGAGCTTGAAATTAATCAGGTGATAAAAATTCAGATTTAATATCAAATGATATTTTGATACTTACATAGTTCTTATGTTTCAGGCATTGTTGTAAGTATTTTTATACATATTAATCATCAGATTTATGAGGTGTGTCTTATTGTTTATTATCTTGTTTTATGAATGAGGAAATTCAGGCATAGGTTAAGAACTTACTGAAAGGTTATATATGTATATGGCTTCTAAGCAATGAAATCAGGATTTGAATCTGGGCCATTTAGCTCCAAAATCTATTTTGTTAACCACGATACTATATTGACTCATTTGATGATGAAGCATAAAAAGCCATTTGATGCCTAGTTGTAAGACCATGTTTATCGAATAAAAATTTAAAAAAAATTAAAAAAAAGAAAGCCATTTGATGGGTTGCAGGAAGAGGTAACATGATGAAGTTAGATCTTAAGGAAATTGAGTCAGGAATTGTTAAGTAGATTGGGAAAGAGTGTAAGGTGCTAAAGGCCTGACCTCTTTGGTGGGGTCTATTGCCGTGTAACACCTGTGGTTATTAATGAGGCTTACCTGTCCAGAACATTAGCCTTGTGACTGTTTAGTAGGCTCTCATTCTACTCCCTGGAGTTCTGTATTATGCTGATATGTGCCTTCCGCATGGGTGGCATTGATACTTAAGGTAGGTTATTATGAAAGGCAATTGGACTTTGCCCACTAAAGGGATGGAAAATATTGTATTTATATTCATTTTGGAAGATGGTACATGAGAGAAGAAAAGAGGAACTATTGTGTCTTAAAACGTTAGTCTGTTCACTTAAAATCAGATTTAGCTGTTGGCATTAGAGAGAGTCTAATGGGGATGTCAGGCTGGGTGAGAGTTTCTTAATGTGGTTATAATGAGGAAGTATATGAGTTTGGAGATACATTGTACTAAAAGTCTCAGCAGCCTTCAATAGAAGGAAAGGCTCTTAATTCCCAATTTCTTATGGAACAGAATTCAAGTTGCAGAAATTTCCATGATTAGATACTGGAACGTAATTACTAAAAGTGTCACAATATTCAGAGAGATTAGATTCCCATTACCTTTATGTAATTTGATTCTAGTTTTTATTTTTAATTCATGAAGTCAGTTTTCATTCATATGGTTGTCTTCATTTTTTTGTATCTGTAATTTTAATGTGATAAGAAAACAGCCCTACTCTGATTCCCTTTGATGTTATCATTAATGTAACTCATGAAGCCACTTAACAGATTTAGATGGCCAGAAAATAAATATTGTCATTTATATACAACTTGTTATCAAACATTTATGTTATCTCACAAAGATTCCACACTGTACTCCCAGGACTGTCTATTTACTAAACAACTTAGGTAGGTGATACATTCTGGTAAACTGAACATAGTGTAATGATGTGAAGCCATACCATTTATTATATTTAAGATTTGAATATTAATTCTTAAAAGCATGATTTTCATGTTACTCATAAAACTGCTTTGCCTATAGCGAAGCTTTTTGGAATCCATTTATGTATTTGAAAAAAGAAAACAGATTTCTTTGCAAATATATTAAATGTAAATGTGTTTTATATTATACCATTTTATTATTTTCAAAAATATCTTGAAATTCTGCATTTTTGTGATTAGGATCTTTTGGAACCTAAGGAAGGTAACACCTTTTAAGGAAGAATTTTACTACGTTTTATTGAAGAACAAAGGCTTTTTATTCTGTTGAACCACATGAACCACATGTTCTCATATATTGTATATTAACAAGTACAGAAAGTAATTTCTTAATTTGAACTCCAAAAAGCTATGAATGATAAAACTTCTGGATTAAGAAATGCTCCAGTTCAGTTTATTAGTAGAAAAAGCAGACCATACTAAAATGGAATAAAACCTTGTTCAGTGTTTTGTGTATATTTTGTTGGAGTCAATGAGCTATTTGTTAGACACTAATTCATTATTTAGGTTTTGCAATTCAAAAAGAAGAGTTAGTTTCTGTGTTTGTTATAAATATGCACTGCTTCCACAGCGTTTTTGCATTATTTGGAGCACTAACACGTGCCAGCCCTCTGTTTCTTTCAGAATGATTTTCCGGTCGTTATAGTTGAAGGCGTTGGCCTATGCCATGCTATTTCTGAAGCACATTCACATTTCCTTCCAACACTTCTTATCACAGGGGAGTGGTAGTACTACAGTTTTTGTAGTTTAGCCAGACAGTTTCTTTGGGGTTTCACCTTTCTTTATAAAGCTTCCTCTTGACTTGAGCCTGTTAGATAATTTCTTAGAGACAGACAGACAGAGACAGAGAAGGAGAGTGCCACAGGGAGAGGGAGGGAGGGAGGTGAGCACACACACTCTTTTAACCGTGTGCCCTATTCATGTTTATATTGTATTTGATGCAGTGCAAATTTAAGCATTTGCTCAGTATCATTAACCATTAGGGAAATGCAAATTAGTATAACTTCACACTTACTAGGATGGCTATTTATAAAGGATGAATAAAAACAAGTATTCTTCATCTTTGCTATTCTGACTGGGGTTGAGGTGAAATCTTAGTGTTGTTTTGATTTGCATTTCTCTGATTGCTAGTGATGAAGAATTCTCATATATTTATTGGCTTTTTGAACTTTTCATGTTGAGAAGTTTGTTTAGTTCCATAGCCCATTTATTTATGTATTTATTTATGTATTGAGAGAGAGAGAGAGAGAATGGACTTTAGTTTTTCATGTGGCTTTCCTTGCTCCAACACTCTGTTGTGTATGTCATGGTGGGATTTGAACTCATGTCCTCGCGCATGCCAGGCAAGCAAGCACCATGACCTCTGAACCACCACTCCAGCCCCATAACCCATTTATTTATTGGAGTGTTTGTGGTTTTGGTATTAAGTTTTCTGAGTTTATTGTATATTCTGGATATTAGTCCCCTGTCAGAGGTGTAGCAGGACATAATTTTCTCCCATTCTGTACGTTCTCTCTTGATGTTCTTAACTAATTCCTTAGCTGTGCAGAAGCTTCTTAGTTTACAATGGTATCCTATTTATTGAAGAATACCAATAATAGCAGATGCTGTAGGGTTGTAGGGAGAAAGGATCATTAACACACTGTTGGTGGGACTACAGACTGGTACAGTCACTCTGGAAAGCAGTGTGGAGACTCCTCAAACAAATTAAGGATGGATCCACCATATGAGCCAGCTATCCCACCCCTGGGTATTTTCCCAAAAGAGCTAGAATCAGCATATTATAAAGACAGAGCTTCATCACTTTTCATAGCAGCTCAATTTTCAATAGTTAAATTATGGAATCAACTCAACCCTCACTGAATGGATCCAAAAACTGAGATATATGTACGCGCGCGCACTTGTGCACACACACCCACATCACAGTGTGTGTATATAATATATATATATAAAATCACAGTTTTTGGATCCATACATACATATACACAATGGACTTCTACTCAGCTATTGGAGCAATATCGTGGCTTTTGCAGATAAATGGATAGAAATGGAAAAATTTCATGCTGAGTAAAATAAGCCAAACCCAGAGACTTAAGGGTCAAATATTTTTCTCATTTGCATAAACTAGAGTAAAACCAAGGATAGGGTGAAAATTAGACACGTTTATTTACTAGACACACCAAATTTGAAGTATCACGTAATCTGGGGGAGCTATAGCTATAAATGGGAGGGGGGAGAAAGACCGAGAGAAGTGAAGAAGGGTGGAGAGAGAGGAAAAAGGGGGGTTATTCTGTATGGTACACTTGACTCCCTTGAGAAGCCAAATAATACTCATGCAAGCATTTAAATCTTGAAAAATTAAAAAATTCTCATACGTGTGTATGAACATTTATATATATAATAGGGGAATTACAGTGGAGATGGGCGTAGGGAGTGGGTGAAGTCAGGGAGATACTGGATAAGGATTGGGCTCAAGTTACATTGTCATTACTTATGTATATATGAATGTGTAGCAACACATCTTTCAATATGTATGAATATGATGAACTAATAAAAATATTGTTGAGGATGTGTGAAATCAGAGCCCTCATATACTGCTGGAAGGAAAGTAAAATGGCATAGAAATTTGAAAAATATTTTCTTTGTTCCTCAGAAAGTTATACATAGAATTAATTACCACATGACCCAATAATTCTACTCCTAAGTATATACCCAAGAGATCTAAAAATGTGTTCATACAAAGAATTGTACATGAATGCTTGTAGGAGCATTATTCATTGTAGCCAAAAAGTGAAAACAACTAAAATGCCAGTCAGGCGTTGAATAGATAAACAAATATGGTATATCTATGCAACGAAATATTACTTGACTATGAAAAGAGATGAAGTATTAATATGTGTTACATGGATGAACTTTGAAAACATGTTAAGGAAAAGAAACCAGACACATGAGGCTATGTGTTGTGTGCTTTCATTTATATGAAATGTTCTGAATAGGCAAATCCATTGAAACAGAAATTAGATAAATATTTTTCAGGGGCGGAGGGATGGAAGGGGAGAGTGACTGCTAATGGGTTTGGGGGAGCTCTTTTTGAGGTTGTGAAAGTTCTGGAATTAGTACTGTGATGGTTGCAAAATCTTGTGAACACACTAAGAACCACTGGATTGTATGTGTACTTTAAGATAGTAATTTTATCTGTATTTTTAAAATTCAAAACTTGAGCATGTGGAAAGTCAGATATTATCAAAAAAGTACTGAGCCTGAATGACAGTAGGCCTTTGATTAGTACTTGCTGAATGCCTGGAACAAACTTAACATTTCCCTGAAAAAATTTTTTTTTTAATTTAAGGGAAAAAATATTGAAGATATAAAAAACAGTCCCTAGAAAATTAACTTTTCCAGAAAATTATAACCCCCTATGATTTTTTTTTTTGAGGAGAGATGAGAACAGTGAGAGAGAGAATCAATTTTATTTAGTTTTTCATCTGGTTTTCATTGCTCCGCCACTTATATATGTGGTTCTGGGGTTCAAATCTGCATCCTTGCACATGCCAGGCAAGTACCATAAGTGCTGAGCTACCACTCCAGCACTGCCCACCCCAATGATTTTTAAAGTTTATGCTTAAAATGCATGAAATTGGGGAGGGAGGGATTGGGGTGTTATCAACGCAACTGGGAACTCCTCTCTCCCATGAGAAGCCCATCTATACACAGGCAGGCAGAGAAACTCAGAAATTTAAAGCATTAATATCCATGTATATGCTTATTTCTACCTATAAAATGGGAGTAGTGCAGATGAGACATGAGAGCAGGGAGTAGAAAGGGGGAGATCCTAGACTAGGCTCAGCCGTAACTTACTTTGTCAATATACATGTAATGTATGAATATTTAACAATGATTCCCTCCACTGTAAGACTATGTCGAACAAATAAAAAAAATAAAAAATGCATGAAATTGTTAAGTTTTCCAAAGTATGGAAATAGCAGTCATAGCACTACTGTCTCTGGGATAGTAACAACCTACCTTTTCTTGAGTTTTAAAGAAAAATCCATATCTTTTAAGCTCATTTCAGTGAATAATTTTAGCATTCATTTGTACTTATAGTAATATAGAAGTCTCAGTCTTTGAACAGCATTTGATTACTCTCATTAAGATTGTGTGGGCTCTTCTAAAATTAATTTGGTTAGTATCAGACACCAAATTGGGAATAGAATTTATAGATGGTTTATATTCTAGCAATTTAATAGTCTCAATTCTTATTGAACACTTAAATCTGAAAATTGAGATGCATGCTGCCTTGGTAAATGATAATGATGAAATATTTTCTGCTTGGTAAGTAGAACTGAAAACCACTGTAACTAGTTCATCTTCCCTTTTTATTCCTTTCCTTTTCTCTTGAGACACATTGGTTTCCCAAGTTATGAATTCAGTTTCTTTTGTTTATTCTAGCTGCTTAGTTTTTCTTATTACATACCTATTTAATTTTTAATTTCTCATTATAAGTAAATATGGTTAATTTTCCTATCAATATTTCAAGAAATCTTTAATTTCTCTCTGCCACAACCTTGATATAGGTTGTGTATTACTACATAATTAAAATGCTATTTTGTTTGTCAGGTAGTTCTGGTAAAGCAACTTATCAGTGCATTTTAAATGGGTCAGGTTTATTTCTATAAAGTTGAGATAAATATTAAAAACACTGTTCTGAAACTGAAAATGCTAAGTGGAATAATATATATAGTGCTAGAGGAAAATTTGTTAAAATTGCAGGAAAAATACTTAAAGATGAACATATAGGTATTCAGGTATTAGTCCATTTCATTATGCTAAGATACCAACACATTAAAAAATACTAATCTCAAGTCATTTGGGGGAACTACTTTTTAAGCATGGAACATACGTATGCCAGTCACTGTGTGTGTGTGGTGATCATGTGGTTGCTCTGAGTAGCTAATGTAATGTATTTGGATAAGGCGATTCCTGTCCTCTGCTATGCATGCTGCAGTCGTGAAAGTTTCTCTGACGTGGGAGCACCCATGTGGCTGGAGCATAGTGACTTAAGGCAGAGATTATCATGAAATGAGACCAGAGAGGTGGGCAGGGCACTAGTGTTCATGAACATATAGTTATGATAAAAAGTTTAGACTTTATTCTCAAGATAAGACATTGGAAGCTCACTGCAGGGTAATTCTCTCTCTCTCTCTCTCACACACACACACACACACACGCACACTTTTTTTTTTTTAATGTAAGAGTACTCTGAGCATTGGTGGAAAATGTTTTGGTATTAGACAAGCAGAGAATCCAGTCAGAGCCTTTACTATTGGCTTAGACTAGAGTTATCACTAGTCTAGAGCTAGAAAAACTAAAATAAGTTGATAAAAATCTGTTTGGAAGAATTGGATCAAAAGAACAATCTGTGTCTTAGGTATATTAGATTGAAGAATTTGCCTGGGTATTTGTACTAACAAGTACTAAAAACAAAAGTCAAAAAAAAATCCTGTCAGTTAAAATGAAATAATTCTGATATAGCAGAAAAAGAAAACATTATATTAGTTAACTGGAAATTTTTCTGATAAATAACAGTATAATGAATTATTCCAAAAAGATCGTACTATATAAATTAGGCCAAATAAGAATCTAACATGTCATGATGAACTCTGCTCCTGGTCTAGCACTTTCCTTCACATTTGTTCCAATAAGAGTTGATGTTTTGGGTATGCATGCCAAGAGGTGACAGGAAACAGAAATTGGGATCATTATGATTAACCTGAGCATACTGGGAAAAACAAGGAGGGACTGAATGTTTTTATATACAGCCCATAAATTGGAATGAATGTAGAACCAGGCTGAATTGCATTTTGCAAAATAGTGTGCAGTGTTTATTCAGTACCAATTAACAACGGTTTTCAAATAACTAATAGCTGGTTTATGGGTAGACTCCACAATACCAGAAATGAATATTTCCCCTCTCCAGAGCATGGCCAGGATGACACTTCATTTTTTGGCTAATATGGGACTTGTTCTGTATAAGTATTGAACTGCACTGTCACAGTGTTCGATTGATTCAGAGAATTGACGAAACTTGTTGTATTGGATTTGGAGATAAAGTAGGTGAGGAGGGCAAAGTATATCCAAAGATGATTTTTATATCTTTGACGTGAAGAATTGGAGAGATGGAGATTCCATGTTCTGAGATGGGGAAGTGAGAGGAGGAGCAGATTTAGAAAGAGTGATGTCCAGTTTGGGGAATGAGTCTGGGATGGGGGATGTGTGTGTGGGAAGGCAGGAAGTGCTTGGACAAGCCTGTTCATCCTTGAGCTCTGGTACAAGTTAGTATATAAGTCACTTCCAAAATCAATAGGTGGTACAGCTGTCCCATTCCTGGGACAAGTGGCTACCACTAGTTTATTCCTTTGTCAGCATAGCACTCAAAACATTTCTTTGAGTTTGGTGGATAGGACGTTAACAATATTCATTATGTAGTCACTGCTTTTTGTGATCTGTTCTCCATTGTGTTCCTAGGACTGCGCCTGTCTTATCTTTACATTGACCAATTGGATTCTCTAAATTATCCAGTGACAGGCTGCATCCTTTACCTTAAATGGCTAACTAGATACCTTATCAGGAAGGAAGCTGTCCTGTTGACTTGTTATGAAATAGGACTGATTTATCTTGCTACTTAAGACTCAGAACTTATGTTCCACCTGTTCAGTGGTAGAACCTCTAGTGGCCTTTGTGAAAGTGGAGCCCAAAAGATATTCTGCTTTTCTCACTTTGATGCTTTTGCATCAAGTATGTATTCACTGATGATTCAGAACACATAATTTGATTAATCATTTGATTTCCTGCAACCAGTTTTTTTAAATTGCCTTAACACATAGAAATGTTCATTTAGGAGCTGGGAGT